>JASEVX010000419.1:0-35000 GCA_031761405.1 Serripes groenlandicus | reverse complement strand
AACACGTAGCGGACGTTATTTTAACTGCTTATTTCCTATGAAATAATGAAAAACAAGACTTGTACGACCTTCTACAACATTCCGTAACATATATATAGACGTATTTTGGATTAATTAGAATAAGTATTAAATATAACGATTTTGGACCATTATGGTGTTCAGTCCCTTTTATATGGCAACACACTCTAATTCCCCACCTTTCCACCGGGCGGACGTATTGGTATGCATCTGTAGCAGACGACTTTTGAAAACACTTTTGGAAAATGGAGAAATTTCTCATTATTTAACCACAATGTTTTCAAATCCAATTGAATAATTATACTTTTATATGAAGATATTTTTTCATTTTTTCCCACAAATGTGTTCAAAATCGATTGGTGCAGATTTGTTTTCCTATTCTGTTCTGTTCTGTTCTGATTTCCTTCACGAAGTACCGTGCTTTGATGTATTTAGAGTACTCGGTCGAAAAACTTCAAGATTACATGTACGAGCCGTCCCGCGAGAAAACCAACATTGTGGACATTGCGTAAATTATGGACACGGATCAGCCTAAGCATGTCGCGCAGGTTAACCCGGATAGAAACTTTACGCCTCATGTGGATGTTCTCTTTCAGGAATCATTTCTCTCTCCGAGATGGAATGTGTCGGCCCGGATTAGCCTGCGCGGACTGCGCAGGCTGATATGGGTCGATACATTACGCAGAGTCCATAATGTTGGTTTTCTCGCGGGAGGGGTCGTATCATGCTCACAGTTTTTTAGTTATGATCAAAAGTTATTTTGTTAAATTGTGCATTTCGCCACCTTCAGTAGTAGTTCAGTTATATAATAGTGTATCCTCGGTCATCGTTGGATACGTTTGACAATATTGTGGCAACAGGAGAAATTGCTCTTTATGAACCATTTCTAATTTTGTCAACATTTTCTCAGACATCGCCTGCTTAAGACGCGTCAGAAAGCGTCTGTATGTTGGAAATGGTTAATGCATCCGCAATGCGTCACTTATATATTATACAAACCTAGATGTGCCTTCTGACAAAAAGCCCCAACTGAATTTGTAGCCCCACTGAATTTGTAGCCCCACTTGTTTGTATGCCAATGTTTCTGTCAACAGTGTCAATACAAGGTGTTATCAAGTGCCCGAATCGTTAGATGCAGCGTATATACCACGTATGATTGACTTGATCTGATATATTGATTGATTGTTTTGGTGTTTTACGCCGTCTTCAACAATCTGTCAGTTTTATCACGTCGTTTCCTGAGTAAATTACCATACCATGTATCCTGACACCAGCCAGTCAGACGTAATGCTAACCCCGCGACCGGAGCGCTAAGGAGGACAGCCATTACTAACATTTTTTATGTCCGATCTGATATATACAATGTACTTAATTTGTATTGACCGATGAGGTTGTTCATATGGTCATTAGTGTTGATCTTTAGGCTTTGTCCGAACCTCGGTAGCGCAGTCGGTAGCGAGAGTTGTCAGTTCGAATCCCAGTTCGGCCAGCTTTATTTTTCGTCGTTTGACAAAAGTCATTGTGACAAGCAAGCGTCACAAAAGGGCTAACAGTCAATGTGGAAAAGCAGCCAGTTGCTTGGAAAGATTGTTGTGTGGAATACTGGTGTGAGAAAGCCAGGAAACACATGCATAAGGGAGCTGGCCGCCGTGATATAATTGAAAAAGTATTGAAAACGGAGTTAAACCCAAATCAATCAATCAATCAATTTAGGCTCTAACTAAACGATGTTCTGTGAAAACCAACCTTAACGTTAGTATCACCCTGGTGCAAAAAGGCAGCATATACATGCTTAGGAACCAAATGGATAGAGCTTTACAGAACTTAAAACTGTCTTTTACATCAGTGGCAAACAGTGCAGAATAAGATCAGACTGATTTGATTTGCTGACTGATATGTGTCTACACTGGTCGCAAATGCCTTAATTATTGGATATCGTTGAGCGCCGTTCAAGTATATAGTATTAACTTTTGTTGAAACATTTATTGCCATAAATGACAGGTGCTATTTACAGGCATGTGTATTTCGACAAAGAAAAACAATGGTGTCTGGTCACATGTTCTCTCATTTTAGGATATACTTCTGTTCAGTACATGAATACATTAGAAGCTTTTTGATGTTTTTGAAGACAGTTATTCCGTCAGAGCTCTAGAATAACGGACATTTAACATGTTCTAAAATCCTTACTTGACAACTAAACTCTATGTTGTGGGTACTCAAAAGAATCGTCTCTTTTGAGTACCCACAACATAGGGTTTGGTTGACTTATAAGAGAAATAGTTTAGTTTCGAAAAAGACCTGTTTACTCCCTCTTATCGAGTCCTCTGATTCCGTTCCAGTTATTATTTGACAATTACACAAAAAGTTCCATCAATTCATAGCACAGATAGCGCGTGTATAGAATAACAAGCGCCACAGCACTATCTATTACCCACTAAGTGGAATCAATCTCCGTAATATCAATGTATAAAATGTTTCCTGCATTCCGAGACCAAACTACGTGAATAGAACTACTCCTGCTCTCTTTATACACATGTTGGGGCGGCTATATGCATATATTACTAGTTTCCCATAAGAAGCTTTTTAATGTGTTTTGAAGCCAATTATTCCGTCAGAGCTCAAGATAAAGGGCATTTTACACTTTCTAAAATCCTTATTTGACATTCAAAACCTATGTTGTGGGTACTCAAAAGAATCGTCTCAGTGAGACGATTCGTTTGAGTACCCACAACATAGGGTTTGGTTGACTTATAAGAGAAATATTTTAGGGGAAAGACCTGTTCAATCCCTCTTATCTAGTCCTCTGAACATAGAACAGATAGCGCGTGTATAAAATAACAAGCTCCACAGCACTATCTATTACCCACTAATTGGAATCAATCTCCGTAATATCAATGTATTAAATGTTTCCTGTATTCCGAGACCAAACTACATGAATAGAACCTTTCCTGCTGTCTTTATAAACATGTTGGAGCAGCTATATGCATATACATGTATTACTATAATTTCCCTCAACGAACACATACTGCTGGTAAAGTAAAGCAAGCACAGCATCCATTATTTATAATCCTGTATATTTATGTCCATATGCAAGGGTTTCACAGACCTAGACCATGTTAGAAAAAAATTGAATATCTTAATAAAGAAGCTTGGAAAGATCAGCATGCATTCTACTATAAACAATTAGCTGTCAAACATCTATGAATATACAGAACATGTGACGTGGGAAGCATAGATTTGCTTTCAACCGTAAGTAAATATATCAGCCCTAATGAGATTCGAACTCACTACCTCAACGTTTAACACTAGTCTCACTACATACCACTTGTTTATACTTGTAGCAAATGTCAAATGATTAACTTTCAATCCTAAGCAAAAGCCTCAGCCCTAACTCGTTTCGAACTTACTACTCATTGGTTTCGCATGTACCTGCAAACTACTAACTGAGATCTCAATTGAAATGTTAACATGGCGGATATATTATACAAATACAATACAAAACAAAGCACAATATCTTTTTCGCAATCATGTACAAACAGTATAAATAGAAATATACAAAAATTAAAAGAACAAATGCGATGTTGTAGTTTTCCATAAGGCATACTATACACCAATCTGACTAAAGTACACGATCTGACCTATGCGTAGCATTAATAGGAGATGATTTTAATGAGATTGAATATACACCTACCTATGAACCGTTTCAAGAGACAACTAGCATTATGAACTCTGCGTAATGTATCGACTCAGATCAGTCTGCGCAGTCCGCGCAGGCTTATCCGGGCCTACAAATTCCGTCTCGGGGGGGATAGAGGTATAGAGTAATGATTCATGGAACAGACAATCCACAGGAGACGAAACGTGTCTGTCCGGGTTAGCCTGTGCGGCATGGTTAGGCTGATCCGAATCGATACTTTACGCAGAGTTCACAATGTTGGTTTTCTCGTGGAACGGCTTATATGTATTTCTTTTTTTTTCGTAGAATGAACTTGCAATTTGCTGGAAAGAATTTAGTTAAACCAATAGTACAGTTCACTACCAGAGGACTGAGAGTGGAAACCAGAGACGACTAGACAAATGGTGCCTGATCACATATGGACGACCTACGTCATTCGAAATAGGTCGTCATGGCAGTCCCGTTTTGGCAATCAATCATTACAAACTTTGGGGCTTATCAGGCTATCGAGCGATTTCAATCTCCGAGCAATACTGGCGTATACATTAGCTTGTTTACCGGGTCATCTGTCGCTGTCCGCTTGGCTTTATAAAATCAGATAAGCTAAAGTTATTTATGGGGGTCATAAAAAGCTGTTTTATTACGTTCGCAGTCTCGATTTCTTCTCGAAGAGGGAAAGGTTTGACATTTGATTATTTAAGGCTTTGATGAAAATTAGTACTGCTGTATTCCAATGTGCGTATACAAAGACAAAATATGTTTTGCAGTGATTAAGGATTATTTTTATATCTTTATTCGGCATTTTAAAAGACAGACAATTTATACATTCATTTATCTTCCAACAACTTCAAATTATCAGAAGTAACAAGATGTTATAATAAAATGTTGATACCAGTCAAAGACCTAATAATACAGTATTAGGTCTTTGTTATTAGGTCTTTGTACCAGTCAAGTGGCCTTTTATTTCTTAAACATTATTACAGGAACGTAGAAAAGGTCTACGTCACATGTATTTGGTCTACGTCACATGTATTTGTTAATTTATACTTATTCTGAAATTCTCTCTCTATGGTTGATAGCCAGGCAAGAAGTCTTACATTACTTATACATTATTACAGGGACACTATATACAGGCATAGGTAACGGCTTATCATTTATCAACAGATTATCGATTATTCGTCAGAAAATGAACTGAGCGACACGGAAAATACAAAGAGGAACTCTATGAATTATCAAAAATAAGCGAAAACAATTGTCATCCTTTGGAAGAATCGGCGATTTTGTTTTTGTTGTTATCTGTAGCAGTATGGTTTAGTATGCGGTCTCTTATGATTCAATATGCGTCAGCGAGTTTTCGCAGTTTGGTTGCTGCTGATCCGATAGCGGGAAGGAGGTGTTTATTAATCATAAAAACTTAATTGATTGACCTTAATTACATACTTATTAAAGATGTTTTACCTTTCGCCTTTGATCTATTATTGTTTTCATTAAAAGACGGACATTCGCCGCTCCGGACATTATCCCCTTCGTGAAAAGGTGCATAGGCAGACATTAGCCTATTCAACCATTTGATGAATGCGGACATTAGCCCCTTCACATAACTAAAAACCTATTTTGAAAACCCTGGTTTAGGGGCAATTTTGACCCCTTTGTAAACAATGCAAATTTAGGTGCCATTGCTCAGAACGAGCAATGGCACCTAAATTTCCATTGTTTACCAAGAAAAATGATTTAACGCTTAAAAAGACTTTATGGCGAAGTGATCGTAAAAAAAAGACAAATTTTAGTTACAACTGTTTCACGCCAAGCCCTCGACATGACGATGAAATAAATATACAAAGTCAACGAGGCGAAGAAAAATACAAAACATCCACATCCACGATATCATAGACGACATTACTTACATCAAGGCAATAGTATGGAAAGTTCCTATCCTGGACAAAGTAAACAAATGTTGTGAGAATAGGAGATATTGCTAGTTTTGAGCAATAACACCTTCTGGCTCAATATTTTCTTAAGTCCTCTGCTGAAATCGTTATAATCCTTTTTTTTTGCAATCAACATTATCGAATGGCGAATACAAAAAACATTAAAAAGATGAACAACAGTTAATCACATTTTTACAATATACTTTATTTTCAAATATGAAAAAGTAAGTCGTTTACAGTTGGCATTTCGAACTGTTTTAAGTCCGAAAATCAATGAAATTAATACATTTAATTGTTTAATGACGTTCTGTCTATTATATGTACTAATAGGCGAACTCTTAAACTCACAACAATTATTGCGGATTAAAAGGTAATTATAGGCAAACTGATTAACACAAAACAATTGCAGATGTAATATATGTAATGAAAATCCGATAATTGTTCAATTAAGAAAATATATGTATAGGCAAACTGTTGAAAGGACATAAAACATAGAACATGTTTATTGATTATAAACATACATACAATGAATCGAACCAAAAACACAATTCACAAATCAAAATACCAGAAAAAAGGGTCCGCGTGTGAAGGGGCTAATGCCCGCCATGTAATAAATGAAGAAGGGGATGATGTCCGCCATGTAATAAATGAAGAAGGGGATAATGTCCGCGTGTGAAGGGGCTAATGTCCGGCATGTGAAAAAGACGAATGGGCTAATGTCCGCCTATGCAGTCTTTAGCGAAGGGGATAATGTCCGGTTACCGTTTTCATTTATGTTTTAATTTTTCCCAAAGAAATAACGACATAATTAAAATTTGATTGCCACCATTTCAGTATAAAGATTAAGCAGGGACACTATATTACATATAGTGTCCCTGGATTAAGGCAAGATGTTTTCGCCATTCACTCATTAGTCAAAATGACATTGAATGAGGGACTGTAAAAGTGTAAAAACTCAAAGCAGGATAAAACATATGTGTATACTTGTGACAGCTGTGACAAACACGTACCCTGATCATTATCAGCAAAATTTAGATAAGTTTAAACGAATTATGTTTAGCACATATACATTACATTCTTATACAATAACTATATTCGTTATCTTTCATAATAATGTTTATATATTGTGTATTCGTTCTGAATGTTGAAATACATGTATTTGCCTTTGCTATTAACGTTTGGCTGTAAATGGCTAAAGGCAATTATATGCCTATTTGAAAGTCGACTATATATCACAATCATAAACAATCAAATACTGTAATTATTCATAAAATCTCTAAAATTGTACAATAATCAATATGGTCAGCCAACTTCCGTTATCAAGTCATAAACGGTGGGATAAGCTGTCCATATGCAAGGGTTTCACAGACCTAGACCATGATAGCAAAAATTGAATTTCTTAATAAAGAAGCTTGGAATGTTCAGCATGCATCCTCCTTTTAAACAACAAACTGTCAAACATCTATGAATATACAGCATATGTGACGTGGGTAGCATAGACTTGCTTTCAATCGTAAGTAAATATATCAGCCCTAATGTGATTCAAACTCACTTCCTCAACGTTTAACACTAGTCTCGCTACATACCACTTGTTCATATGCGCGTCTTTACAAGTAACAAAGCGCTATTCAATTTATAATTGTAGCAAATGTCAAATCAATGACAACTTTCAATCCTAAGCAAAAGCCTCAGCCCTAATTCGTTACAAACTTACTACTCGTTGGTTTTGCATGTACCTCCTCACTACTAACTGAACTCTCAATTGAAATATTAACGTGGCGGATATATTGTACAAATACGATACAAAACAAAGCACAATATCTTTTTCGCAATCATTATACAAACAGTAAAAATCGCAATATACAAAAGTAAAAAGAACATATGCGATGTTGTGGTTTTCCATAAGTCATAATATACACGTACCTATGAGCCGTTTCAAGAGACAACCAACATTATGGATTCTGCGTAATGTATCGGCCCAGATCAGCCTGCGCAGTCCGCGCAGGCTTATCCGGGCCTACACATTCTGTCTCAGGAAGATAGAGGTATAGAGTAATGATTCGTGAAACAGAAAATCCACAGGAGGCGAAAAGTGTCTATCCGGAATAGCCTGCGCGGTATGGTTAGGTTAATCCGGGTCGATACTTTACGCAGAGTTCACAATGTTGGTTTTCTCGTGGAACGCACTACATAGCTTTTTTTTTCTTAGAAAGAACTTGCAATTTGCTGGAAAGAATTTAGTTAAACCAATATAGTACGGTTCACTACCAGAGGACTGAGAGTATGAACCAGAGACGACTAGACAAATGGTGTCTGATCACATATGGATGGCCTACGTCATTCGAAATGGGTCGTCATGGCAGTCCCGTTTTGATAATCAATTAACTCTTTCTCCTATACAAACGCATTTTGAGGCATATGAGTCGTCCCGCAAGAAAACTAACATTATGGACTCTGCGTAAAGTATCGACCCGGATCAGCTAAAGCATGCAGGGCAGGCTAACCCGGACCGACACATTCCGTCTCAGGGGGATAGAGATAGAGTAATGATTCATGAAACAGAAAATCCAAAGGAGGCGAAAAGTGTCTGTCCGGGTTAGCCTGCGCGACATGCTTAGGCTAATCCGGGTGGATACTTTACGCAGAGTTCACAATGTTGGTTTTCTCGTGGAACGGCTTATATGTATTGCTTTTATTCGTAGAAAGAACTTGCAATTTGCTGGAAAGAAGTTAGTTAAACCAATATAGTACGGTTCACTACCAGAGGACTGAGAGTATGAACCAGAGACGACTAGACAAATGGTGTCTGGTCACATATGGATGACCTACGTCATTCGAAATGGGTCTTCATGGCAGTCCCGTTTTGATAATCAATTAACTATTTCTCCCATACAAACGCATTTTGAGGCATATGAGTCGTCCCGCAAGAAAACTAACATTATGGACTCTGCGTAAAGTATCGACCCGGATCAGCCTGAGCATGCCGCGCAGGCTAACCTGGACAGACATTTTTCGCCTCCTGTGGATTTTCTGTTTCAGGAATCATTAGGATCAGTCTGCGCGGACTGCGCAGGCTGATCTGGGACGATACATTACGCAGAAGCCATATTGTTGGTTTTCTCGCGGGAAGGCTAAATTATGTAGCAGACTTCTTTTGAAAACATTGTGTCAAACGGAGAAATTGGTCATAATGAGCAATTTCTGCTTTTGCCACATCATTATAAACGTTTAAAATAGTTATACTCTCATTTATTGATAGTTTACATGTGTTTGCCTTTATGGTAACACGGTCATCTGCTACATACTTGCTGTGTGTAGGAAAGGGTTAAGAGCTATGGAAGTTGACAAAGGCGCTTCAATTATTGTGCTTCATGAATTGCAGCTTTGACTCTTCTAAATAAATATAAGCAATCAATGCTCTGTCGATACTTCATTGCGCCCACGTGTCGACCCGCGGTAGATCAGACGGTCACGATGAGAGCCATCTATCCCGGGGTCGTGAGTTCGAAATCCGGATCAACCATTCATTCGTAACGATGGTTGAAAAAGTGTCTTATCTTTTACAAATTGGCTTGCAGTAGAATATGTGGAATGGTAGACAATTGCGTGGGAAGGGTGTTCTGCTAATGACTGGTGCGATAAAGCAAGGAAACACACGTTTCAACACTTTCCCTCATTTAACAAGTCTGCAGCTGACGACTTTGAACATATTTTGTCAAAAAAATAGAATATCTCTATAACTGAATGGATAACCTACGACTTAAAGTGGAAAACATTGTGGCAAAAGTAGAAATTGCTCGTTTTGAGCAATTTCTTCTTTTGTCACTATGTTTTCAAAAAGCCGTCTGCTGCAGAGGCGTCAGAAAGCGTCTATATGAGGGAAAGGGTTAATTTCAACCAATCAATCATTATTGCCATACGTACATGTAACTAGACCCTCTATTAAGCGTGACGCAGGTTGTAAGGTGCAGTGTATGGAGGAATTGGTCCCTTAGGACTGACGTATTTACCAATATATTCAGACACTATGTAAATGTGTTCTTTTATTATTCATACAAGAATACCATTTAGCTTGATCTGGTTATTTTGTCTACTTTCCCATACGCCTATTTTTAGAAAAATCAAACGTTTATACGTTCAACTCTAACACATGTTGGAGGATGGATCCATACTTAAAACATATGATACAAATAACCTGCAATTCTTTTAAGTTTGAGACTGATCGTTATTGGGAAACATCTGTTCGCATAAAAAGGTTTTATTTTTATGAAGTTAAGAGCTGACTGTATTACCAAAAGCATTTGAAACAAGATAAATCTTTAAAAAAGAAAAACGGCGATCAATATGAGAAAACACTAAGAAATGGAACATGCGCATAGTATTTGACTTGAATATCAGAAAGGTTTTTGTTAGTAATCAAAATAATCAGTAATGTTCCATGAATTATACAATTTTTTGTATATTTAAGAATTTCGACACAGCTCCTTGAATTAGTAATGCATTACAATCGTGAACCAGTTGGAACATTGTTCGATTAGAACATTATTTTTTAAAAGATATAGAATCGGTAATCGAGTGTAGCTTGCGCGTCACATGACTGGAGATTTACGCGAGGCTCCCAAGAGGTGTATAATTTCAATTAACGATAAATAACTGAAAACTTATCATGTTTCAAAAATAATTAATATTTTGCTCTTAAATATTATATTTCATATGTTTTCACTGATTTCTTTCAATGAAATATATATTTTTTAAGGAAAACAATTAAAGGTTAGTATGCAGAGCATTTCATTTTAAAACTTCACCTTAATAATGCCTCTCGTAGGATCGCCAACTTAACTATGAACCAACCAGAACGTTTCATTTCATTTATTCCTTCGACATTATTCATTAAATACAACATTTGATTGGTCTACAATCTAGATCATTTGTTTAACATTTAGGTCAAAACCCACGTTAATCAGCTATCGCCGAAAAATAAGGAAAAGGGTGTCAATTTGATTTGTTTTATTGGGGATTTAATGCCAATGTCAACGATACTCTTAACTTTACCACGGAGACGGATCACTTATTCATGATCCCTTTCTTTGTTATCAGTACAGGACTAGGAAAACGTGCATTGCCCGAGGAAGAGCTCTAGATAAGGGGCGTTTTGCATGTCCTAAACTCCTTAGTTGAGCGTATAACCCAATGGTGTTGGTACTCAAAAGAATCGTCTCAATGAGGCGATTGTTTTGAGTACCCACACCATAGGGTTTGGTTGGATGATAAGAGAGCTAGTGTGGGGGTTAAGAGGTGTATACGCCTCCTTATCTGGTCCACTGCCCAAGTGGGGACTAAGCCAAAGAGTCCCCTATGCTTGCTATATCAATCTTGTGAAATAGGTATAACATATCAAGATTCAATATGTTATTACCGTAAATAAGTAAACATCAAGGGCTTGGCGTGAAACAGTTGTAACTAAAATTGGTATTTTTTTACCAAAGTTAATCACCTCACCATAAAGTCTTTATACGTGTTAAATCATTTTTCTTGGTAAACAATGTAAATTTAGGTGCCATTGCTCGTTCTGAGCAATGGCACCTAAATTTGCATTGTTTACAAAGGGGTCAAAATTGCCCCTAAACCAGGGTTTTCAAAATAGGTTTTTAGTTACAACCGTTTCACGCCAAGCCATCGACATGTTTATTTATTTATTTCAATTACATTGAACATAACCACTAGAATATTCAGGAACTAGAAATACAAGAACAAACAGTATGAAAGAGTCAATTAATTAAATATAATAGTATAAACAACATGACGGCCAATATGAAAGCGAACATGAAAAGATGGCATGAAAGTGAACTTTAATACAAAATCGTTTCACCACTTGTCTATGGAGAACAGTATGCAAGTGTCAATTAATTAAATAGAATATTATAAACAACATGACGACCAATATGAACGCGAACATGAAAAGATGGCATGAAAGTGAACACTACTACAAAACCGTTTCAACACTTGTCTGTTGACACCAATCCCCAGCTACCGAAGCAACAACAGTTACATATAGAAACGATAATAATGTATTTAACCACGAGGAACAACTATAGATATAATCAACAAAATAAAAAATATAAGAAAGCTATTTGAATATATATATCACCTAAAGCCCTCTCTGGGAGTGTCAAAATCCCATTGCACTAATATAATATGACACTACTTGTTTGGTTTTCAGTCTTACACTGAAGTCTTTCTTACAACGCGGAAACTAAACTATTAAAATGACGTAACGTCAGCTTTAAAACGTCAGTCACTTTGGCACCAAAACCGGCAAATTTCATGTACATTTTTTTCGAAATACGCATTATAAATCACTTTATGTGATAGATAGATTATCTCATTCGTGTTTATTTATTATCAGTTTTAATACGAAAAAAAACCATAAATGGTTTTTTTCGCTTATAGTAAACAGGTGTGAGATTTTTTTCTTTTTTCTTTTTCAATAACCCATGAAGCTTTCTGAAATGAAACTGGAAAAATCCATGGGGGCCGCCATTTTGGATATGTATAAAAAGCACACGTAAAACACAGATTGAAAATTATTGTCGGCTTTTTAATCATTTTTTTTTAAATCGGAATTTTGTATATTTTCGCTTATAGTTAACAGGTGTGAGATTTTTTTCTTTTTTCTTTTTCAATAACCCATGAAGCTTTCTGAAATGAAACTGGAAAAATCCATGGGGGCCGCCATTTTGGATATGTATAAAAAGCAGACGTAAAACACAGATTGAAAATTATTGTCGGCTTTTTAATCATTTTTTTTTAAATCGGTATTTTGGATATGTATAAAATGAGCAGAAAAACACGGATTGAAAATTATTGTCGTCTTTTTAATCATTTTTTTTAAAATCGATTTTTGAGTATGTAAAAAATTAGACGAAAAACACGGATTGAACGTTATTGTCGTCTTTTTAATCTTTTTTTTTTTTAAATCGATATTTAAGATCATTTACGTGCTGTGTTATGTGGGAATTAACATTTGTACGAAAAGTTAAAATAAATGGAACTCTGTAAGAAATATGTTTTCCCGTTTGTCAAAAAATCGACAGCATTAACCTTCTACGCCCGAACCTAAATTTTGACTGTATCGTAGCCAAAGAAGGACGTGACGTCATTTCCGTAACACTTCATCTTGGCGTAACGTCAATGGAGCGATGTCGTTTCCCGCAAAAAATGTGGTATCAACATGAAAGACCCAAAATTCCTATACATGAGCTATTGACTCACTCATTCAAAGTATAATTATTTATCAAACATTGTGGCAAGAGCATAACTTTCTCATAAGGAGCAATTGTTCTTTTGGCGACAATCTTTTCCTAAATCGTCTGTTGCAAAGGCCTCAGAAACCATCTCTAATAGGGAAATGGTTTAGCAGAAATGTGACCATTTACATCATTTGTTCCAGTCATATTGACTGGTTTAAAAAGGCAGTCACCAAGTGGCATCAGAAAAGGGCTGATCTATTTGCTTCTTTACCATAATGCAGGTGATCGATATAAATGTATTCCTTGATTTTCTGAAAGTTTTTACTTTATTATTTTCTGTTCGTAATTATAGACGACAGCAATACGAATTCCAAATATGTTTTGATAATGCAAGAAACATGACATTAACATTATTATTGTCTAGTCAATTACTCATAAATCCCTTTTTATGGCCAAAGTATGCTCTTTAATTTTTGTTTATAATTATCTTGCGTTTTTTTCGTAAATAGGTAGTACCTATAGATATATTAAACTCGTTAACTATGCTGAATATAAAGCTCGCCAAGGCCCGCGGCATATCATCTCAATAGCGAACTCGTCTATTAAAAGTGATAATCAATTAATACTCATGAAATATTCTCTATTTATAATATATTTTTATTTTATATTAAATTATTAATATGTCTCTTTCGCTGCCGAAGGCAATAAAACGAGTTGTCTCTTCTGAAATCTGCATGGTTTGCCACTTAGACAAATTAGAATTAAAATTTACCAAAATTCCTGTCAGTCGAAAAATGAAGTTGTCCAATTTTCAACCTGGGGAAGAGTCGACTTTGCGAAATAAATTATTTTTGCAAGAAGAAGGTTTCAGACTAAGGTACAGTACAGTGCTTCCTCTCCACAGCAACAATGGACTGAAGCAGGCATTTGATATAGCATTTGATGCTGCTATAGGGAGGATTTGATCTGAAGATTGTAAGTTGAGCCGCGTATAGTCAATTGTAGACTTCATGTATCGGCGAACAGTTTATATGTTTATCGGCGTTTTACGTCATAATCAACCGTATTTCAGTTAACCCTTTCCTTAATATTGACGCTTTTTTAACGCCTCTGCAGCAGACGGCTTTTTGAAAACATAGTGACAAAAGAAGAAATTACTCAAAGCGAGCAATTTCTCCTTTTGCCACAATGTTTCCCGCTTTTACTCATAGGTTATCCGTTCAATTATAGAGATTTTCTATTTTTTGACAAAATATGCTCCAAGTCGTCTGCTGCAGAATTGTTTGTTCGTATGAGGGAAAGGGTTAAAGTGTTCAACTATGTAAAATCTCTGTGCTTAAGAGGTTTTTTTATAGCGTTTATAAAGCTCGTGACCGTGACCGATGTGTGATGCGGGTGATATTTGAGACTGGGTGTCTCGGGCTCGATCCTGTATGTTTGTTTCTTTAACTCATTCAGCGCCGAATTGTTTAAAGTAGACTCTTCCATGTTCAAAAATCGTGCGATTCCATTTCTCATGTAATACAAGTTTGGGACTATTTTGATGAATAAAGGCCGAACAATGCTAATTCCAGGTGAGACAGCTCGTTACGAGCTGACTCACCTGAATCTGAATTGTTTGCAAAAACTTCAATATTGCCTTTGGCGCTGAAAGAGTTAAATGATGATTTACTCCGCTTTCTACAGTATTTCTGTTATGACACGGCGTTACCTGGGTAAATAACATACCTGTATTATTTATCCTGATACCAAAACACCCCCGCATCACAGAGCGCCAGTGAGGAGCCCCATGAATACCAGATGTTTTATAAAATCGCTGAACGAAACCTGATCACCGGCTCCCAAGGCGAGCACCCTAACCAATACCCCACGGAGTTTAGTTCGATCCCCGATCGCGGCCGAGTGGAGTGTCCTTTATCAAGGCACTTTTATCCTGATACCGAAACACCCCCGCATCACAGAGCGCCAGTGAAGGAGCCCCATGAATGCCAGATGTTTTATTCAATCGCTGAACGAAACCTGATCACCGGTTCCCGAGGCGAGCACCCTAACCACTACACCACGGAGTTCAGTTCGATCCCCGTTCGCGGCCGAGTGGAGTGTCCTTTATAAAGGTACATTTCCTAGCATAGTACTACTAAATCATCGACGAATCGGGTAGATGTGTTCTATGGTCGTGATAGAACTGAAAAATCCTTTTTAAAAAAGCGTAAAACCCAATAAATCAAATCTGTATTTACAAGCAAGATAACAATCCGAATAATCAAAGTCCTCAAGTCGTATGCATTATTCATGGTAACAAAGATGTACTAGAATATAAATTGACACAAAATCCATGAGTGTGATTACACGACGTAAGAATGGAGACATGCTCGCATTATAAATGACGACAGTTTTACAGTGACAAAATACCACGAGCACAATAACGCCATGAGGAATGTTTTTGCACACGCGACCAGTGTAATTGGAGGTTTGCGTCGTTTACAACAGTATCCAGGTTGTGACGGCGGTCAATTTACTTAAGTGTGTGTTTTATTGGTTTCTTGCACCAGTTCTCCAAAAGCAATCTTTCAAGGCAACTAGATACTTTCTCAAAAAGACTCTTTTTAACCCAAAGGTTGTTATTTATTGGGTGGTTGAGCGTCCGCCTCGGTAGAGGGAGGTCGCGGATTCGATCCGAGGTCGGGTCATACCAAAGAATTAGAAAATGGTAATTATGGCTTCCATTCCTTGAAGCTCATGAATGCTGGGTAAGTGAAACGACTTACTCTATAATGTCAGGATTAATAGACTAGTAGTACTGGTAACTTACCATGACAAGCTATTATGTAACTTAAAAATGGTTGAAATGACGTTAAACACTAACCCAACAAACATAAGTATAGGATCTGAAATGAGTTGTCATTTTTTTTATATAAAGTTTTACTAAACTAGTGGAAGAAATTTGTTATTAACTTAATAACACATTTCTTGAACGAGTTTAATAAAACTTTATGAAATGACAACGAATGTCAGATTCTTTTTATCACATGACGAAACACAAAAAGAAAATCGGTTTCTCGCTGTCAGAAAATAGTCCCAACATGTAATACTTAATAGACTGTTAACTTATCACACACAAAGATAATTTTATGACCTATACTGGTCCCGTTACCTAGGCCATCTATCGTGATGTTTGTGTTTACCGGATACACGTTCTCAGCCATTTTGTAAACATTCGCGGATGAAACCACAAGTAGTCATTCTGTCATGTTATATTACACGTTTCATATATAAAGAAATACGTAATGGGTATATTACATCGGATACAAGCATTGTCATGTGATAATATGCCATATTCAACAGATCTTCACGGCATAACTACACTTAATCATGATCCATAACTGTACAATGGTATGACATATGTCTTATCCTTGGTCCCTCTACCTCTACGTTACGTTCATGTAGACGAATCTTTGTCTAATTTGTTCGCCCCACATGTGTGAATTTTGAACAAAGAACATGTTCCCAATCAACATACAATAAATCTACAAATCAAAGTATACAAGATTATCAACAATTAAATTATGTAGAGAAATGTTTGATTGGGTCAAACATTATTACAAAGATGTTCAATTCTTTTTTTTTATAACGTTTACGAATAGATACACATAGAATTAACTCTTCATTTTTCTTTAGTTCAAATGGCAACTATTTTGGAAAGTATTATAAGGATTGTATTCTTTACAAAACAAGCACTTGAGAATGTTCAAGTTGACTCAACTAAGTAAATTACAGCTTTTAACCAGCACTCGCCAAACACTCGATTGTAAGGGAAATATAAATTCGTCCTTTGTTGTAAGAATTATTCAGGAGTAGGTTGAAAGTGTTTGGCGACGTCCCAAGGATTAGATTTTTTTTATGACGTGTGTATTGTGAAAATTAATTGACCGCGGACTCCGAATGCAGCACAAGTTGGAAACGCAAATTATTTATTAAATTAATTCAAACAGCGCTTGATAGACTGTTTCAAACAAAACTGGAATATACAAATCAACGAATCTGGCCGTTGCTATCATTACACACATTATAAATCTCTCCTAAATACTAAAATATATCTGTTAATTGACATGCCATTTAAATATAGAACAGCTCTTGCTAAATTGTGTTGCTCGAACCACGAATTTGGCATCGAGAAAATACTAGCTGACATAAACCCGCGTGTAATAGGATCGCGGGAGCAAGGAAACATTCGAACCGCGTCTTGCATTTAACCCTTTCTCATATACAGCACATGTGCAGCAGACGACTTTGAAAACAATCATGTTACAACATGGAAAAGCTCTACAAATGAATGTATAATTACGGAAAAAAAATTAAAACATAGTGGCAAAAGGTGAAATTGCTCGTTTAGAGCAATTCCACCTTTTGTCAAAATGTTTTCAAAAGCCGTCTGCTGCAGATAGGTAAGAATTCGTCTACAAGTGGGAAAGGGTTAAAGGTGCTGAACTTCAGATTATAGATAGTATAGTCAAAGTTTTAGAAACTGTTCAAAAGTTGTCTTGAATTACTAAATGTACTAGAATCATAATTCTGGGATAAAATTAGAGTAAAACATTCACTTTCCAGTACAATAAACAACTAAATATTGATTGTTTGTGCTTCATTTTTTACTGGGTAGTTATTATTAGCAATTTTGCAGAAGTTTTAACATTTCAATTTTTTTATCACCATCTGGAGTTCAGCACTTTTAAGCAATCTCATTAAAACCAGACCAAAACATCACCTGCTCCTATATTCACGTACAGCGAAGTATTCTGTTCTTATTTTATTCATATTGGCGTTTGAGTTTATAATTACACAGGCGTACAGTAAATACTCAGATCAGCCTGTGTAATCGCAGAGTCACACCATATGTCCTCACTGTCCGCAAGTATGTTATATAGGCTTAAATACATCATCTCTACGGCGAGGCACATATACAGATACCTCAACGGCGAGGCACAGATACCTTAACGGCGAGGCACAGATATCTTAACCGCGAGGCACAGATACCTTAACGGCGAGGCACTGATACCTTAACCGCGAGGCACTGATACCTTAACCGCGAGGCACAGATACCTTAACGGCGATGCACAGATACCTTAACAGCGAGGCACATGCGCTTTAACGGCGAGGCACATATACCTTAACAGCGAGGCACGGATACTTTAACGGCGAGGCACAGATACCTTAACGGCGAGGAACAGATACCTTAACGGTGAGGCACAGATACCTCAACGGCGAGGCACAGATACTTTAACTGTGAGGCACAGATACCTCAACGGCGAGGCACAGATAACTTAACGGCGAGGCACAGATACCTTAACGGCGAGGCATAGATAACTTAACGGCGAGGCACAGATACCTCAACGGTGAGGCACAGATAACTTAACAGTGAGGAACAGATACCTCAGCGGCAAGGCACAAATACCTCAACGGCGAGGCACAGATACTTCAACCGCGAGGCACAGATACCTTAACGGCGAGGAACAGATACCTTAACGGTGAGGCACAGATACCTCAACGGCGAGGCACAGATACTTTAACGGTGAGGCACAGATACCTCAACGGTGAGGCACAGATACCTCAACGGCGAGGCACAGATAACTTAACGGCGAGGCACAGATACCTTAACGGCGAGGCACAGCTACCTCAACGGCGATGCACAGATACCTCAACGACGAGGCACAGATACCTCAACGGCGAGGCACATATACTTCAACGGCGAGGCACAGATACATCAACGGTGAGGCACAGATACCTCAACTGCGAGGCACAGATACCTCAACAGCGAGGCACAGATACCTCAACGGCGAGGCATAGATAACTTAACGGCGAGGCACAGATACCTCAACGGTGAGGCACAGATACCTTAACAGTGAGGCACAGATACCTCAGCGGCAAGGCACAAATACCTCAACGGCGAGGCACAGATACTTCAACCGCGAGGCACAGATACCTCAACGGCGAGGCACAGATACCTCAACGGCGAGGCACAGATACATCAACGGCGAGGCACAGATACCTTAACGGCGAGGCATAGATACCTCAACGGTGAGGCACAGATACCTTAACGGTGAGGCACAGATACTTCAACCGCGAGGCACAGATACCTCAACGGCGAGGCACAGATACCTCAATTGCGAGGCACAGATACATCAACGGCGAGGCACAGATACCTTAATGGCGAGGCATATGTACCTCAACGGTGAGGCACAGATACCTTAACGGTGAGGCACAGATACCTCAACGGCGAGGCACAGATACCTCAACCGCGAGGCACAGATACCTCAACGGCGAGGCACAGATACCTCAACCGCGAGGCTAAGATACCTCAACGGCGAGGCACAGATACCTTAAATCCATATACGCGGCGCTTTTTCACATGAGCGGTGCTCGAGAAATAACAACATTCGACTATTCATAAAAATTATATATATAACTTTGTTTGCGAATCAGTACTTTCTGATTCAAAAGGACAGTGCGTCTTCTTGAAAACATATTTGAGCCGTCCCATGAGAAAACCAACATTGTAGACTCTGCGTAAAGTATCGACCAGGATCAGCCTAAGCATGCCGCGCAGACTTACCAGGATAGACACTTTTCGCCCCCTGTGTATTTTCTGTTTCAGGAATCATTACTCTATATCTCTATTCCCCGGAGACGGAATGTGTCGGCCCGGATCAGTCTGCGCGGACTTCACAGGCTGATCTGGGTCGATACATTACGCAGAAGCCATAATGCTGGTTTTCTCTCAGGACGGCTCATTTGTCTAATTGGCAAACATTGCTGAGCTACATCAAGCCGCGAAAAAATGCCACGTGATTGATTTTCGTTGAGCAAGAATCATACAGTAATGATGATAATTATTCGACCAATCCCTCATTTATCAACAGAAATACCATTTAAATAGCTGAATATAAATATACGGGAAATTCTCAGTATAATGAATGTCACGTGATTCTGGACACGCGCATTCATATCATTAATTGTATCAGGATGTTAAAGTGAGTGTTTGCGTTCCAGATCTACGTCGTGTTTTCTTTTCACATTGAGTACGGTTTCGTCAGTTACAGATTTAAATAACGTGCGTTGACTGTAATAACAACTGTTAGCGGTATAAGGGTTATTCTCGAACGTACATTTTGTACTACTGACTCAGCCGAATGCATCTTTGAATGGTATAAGTCACCTGATTATTGGAACTATTCATAATCCGAATCGCATACACGAACAATACTCGAATCCGAATCTCGGAAGCCATTTTATATATTCTAAGAACGGCGTCCTTTGTTCTCGGGTTATTTGTATTTATGAGTGACGTCCATGGGTTACAGATATTCATGAAACGCAAATGATGTGCATTCATTATTAACGTACGAGAGTTACATATATCCACGAATAACATGTGTACAGAAACAGATATTCATATTTGACGATTGCGAGTTAACGATATTCATGAACCACGTCCAATAGTTAGTTATTCATGAATGGTCAACATCAGTTATACTATTAAAGAATGACCAATGCTAGTTATAAGTATTTATGAATGACGTACGAGCTTAATAGGTTTTCAGGAATAAGGAACGAGAGTTTTAGGTATTCATGGATGAAGTATATTTGTATGAGATTTAAAGATATTCACGTATGCCGTACAATTTATAGAAGACTCGTTCCCTTATACAGAAAACTCGTTCCATTATACAGAAAACTCGTTCCCTTATACAGAAAACTCGTTCCCTTATACAGAAAACTTGTTCCATTATACAGAAAACAGAAAACTCGTTCCCTTATACAGAAAACTCGTTCCATTATACAGAAAACAGAAAACTCGTTCCCTTATACAGAAAACTCGTTCCATTATACAGAAAACTCGTTCCCTTATGCAGAAAAACTCGTTTCATTATACAGAAAACTCGTTTCCTTATACAGAAAACTCGGTCCTTTATGCAGAAAACTCGTTCCATTATACAGAAAACTCGTTCCATTATACAGAAAACTCGTTCCATTATACAGAACAGGGGCGTAGCTCCCTTTATGCACTGTAGGCACGTGCCTACACATTTTGTCTAAAAATGCCCCAAAATGCAGCTGCGGCGATAGACATCTGCGTAATGTATCGACCAGATCAGCCTGCGCAGTTCGCGCAGACTGATCCGGCCGACACATTCCTTTTTAGGAGGATAGATGTATAGAGTAGTGATTCCTGAAACAGAAAATCCACAGGAGGCGAAAAGTGTCTATCCGGGTAGGCCTGTGGCATGCTTTGTCTTTTTCCAAAATATTTTCATCACTATTCAAAAATCAAAGCGCCAATGGCACTGTAGTGGCGATCGTATGGAAAATCCTGCAAAGTAACAAGCAGTATATCGGTGTAGGGCTTGCGATGACTCTGGTGCGGGTAAATTTGAGAATGTATGAACCCTGCATCTTTTGACAGTAGAATAATGTTAGTTTGCCAGAATGTTGTCTTGGTGATTTTTTAGTTACGTTCTGAAATTGGTCGTGATGTGTTCAAAATTAGGCCATTCCAAATTTATGAAAAATCTAGTTGGTACTCGATAGACTACTGTTTTAGCTCATTAGAATGGCTATTTGTAATCTAAATTGTTCGGGTAATCACATGTTCATCACCAGGTCGCTGGGCCATATTAAGATAAAATATTTTGTACACTTGACTAAATCAAGGAAAGAGAGAAAACAGTATCCATTAGTTTGGTGTTTGTTTCAATGATGTCCGATATTAAGCAGGTCTGTTCAATTTAGTCCCTTCACATTGCATGATTGAGGGTATATTTATATGTATCTGAGGTTGTTAAACTACTTCAAAAAATGTGAGTACAAAAACAAACACAAACATGCTCAAAAAGCACAATTTCACTATTTGCCAAACTGTTCAATTCATAAAAATATAATATATTATAATGCTCGATCTCCAAACTAAATTAGGCTACACTTTCAGCATTGATTGCTAATTGACTCCAAAACGTTCAGACGTGTATACATAACGTGTGTACACACTGACATCGTGTGTCCTTTAAACCTTTGTAGCACTGACATCAATGATGGAACTATAACGGATGTGAGTAAATTAGTTTGCAGTAAGGAAAACAAATATCAACCGATTGTTCAAAACCGACTATGTAAATATTTTTCGTTGTTGTTGTTTCTGTTAGCATTGTGGCGATTGTCAAACCAATCGCCACAATTATACTTTCACTAATTCAGATCAATGTTTTAGCCTAGCCGTGTTAAATGCCGTTTGCTGTAGATTTAGTCTATGTGGTCACGGGTTAGGAAGAACATATCATACCATGTAAACTTGTTATTACATAAACACTATTGCTGTAGTCGTCCAAACAGAGAGCATCTTACTGTTTATGCGTGCCATGAAAGAATGATACTAATGGTCTCGCAGCTACTGGGAAATTGTGGGTAATATTACGGAATTCCGTTAGGGCCATCTGCATATTCGATTTTGAATAAAATAATCTGAAACGCGAAAACACGAAAACGCGAAAGTACGATGACGAAAACGCGAAGCTACGATGACGAAATTGCGAAAGTACGATGACGAAAACGCGAAAACGCGAAAACACGATGATGAAAATGCGATACAATTTCGCATTTTCATCATCGTACCTTCGCGTTTTCGTCATCGTACTTTCGCGGTTTCGTGTTTTCGTCATCGTACTTTCGCGTTTTCGCGTTTTCGTCATCGTGTTGTCGCGTTTTCGTCATCGTACTTTCGAGTTTTCGTCATCGTAGTTTCGCGTTTTCATCATCGTACATTCGCGTTTTCGTCATCGTACTTTCGCCTTCCGGTGCGCTTGCGCATACAGGAATTCTCCTTCCACGTGAAAATGTCGGATTTAGAGTGTGATTATGAAGGTAATCATTTAATTCAGAGTTCAGGATAATTTCATATTTCAATAAAACAATTATTTCGTTGTAGGCATAGCCTCTCTCAAAATGACTTTGTATGAAGTCGTCCATTTGTTTTGTTTTGTTAATATTATTTTGCGCATGCGTAACCGGAAGGCGAAAGTACGATGACGAAAACGCAAAAGTACGATGACGAAAACGCACGCGGAAGTACGATGACGAAAACGCGAAAACTCGAAACTACGATGACGAAAACGCGAAAGTACGATGATGAAAACGCGAAATTGTATCGCATTTTCATCATCGTGTTTTCGCGTTTTCGTCATCATACTTTCGCGTTTTCATCATCGTAGTTTCGAGTTTTCGTCATCGTACTTTCGAGATTTCATGTTTTCGCGTTTTCGTCAGCGTACTTTCGAGTTTTCGTCATCGTGTTTTCGCGTTTTCGTCATCGTACTTTCGTGATTTCGTGTTTTTGCGTTTCAGATTATTTCATTCATAGGCGATGGCCCTAACGGAATTCCGTATAAAATAGAGCACGTTTTGTCTTGAATAGCTAGAAAATATATTTTTTCAACATTCCGTGTGTCTGTCTGTCAGTATGTCGATCCAACTAGGACGTGTAAAGTCAATCTTCAAATTAGAGATAAGTTAATTTCAGCATACGAGTTATAAACGCAGGGTCAAGACCTATTTCATATGTGAGGCGTTTCTAGCGAGTTTTGGACTTCAATTTTTAATGTATTTGCATTTGCGTAAATTGAAGACTCAACGTTCGTCAACATGTAATCTAGTCCTAGATTTATCTGTTAACAAATAAACTAGAAACGTAGCCTAACCAGGTCGTTGTCAATTCACCTTGTACGGTTCCGTTTCGGAGATTCAATTAAACTGCAAGTCGCTAGATGCGGCTTATATGTGATAACATATACATTACAAATTAACACTTTCCTTGACGCATCGAAACCTGTCTCCTGTAATCAATACTGTATGTGTTGTCTGTCTGTAAAGCTTGGAGGCATTATCCGACGTACTGCCGGCTGTCTGTCTGAATGTGCATTCGTCCGCTCGTCACGGTTTGCATTAATTGGTCAAAACGTTGTTTATGTTTGGAGGATTTATTTCAAAGTGGTCATACTTATACCAAGAAGTGTGATCAGGAGAACGGCAAAATACTAGGTACATAACTCTGGTCTGCTTATTTTAGTTATCTCAATGTTTCCTTATTCATTTCAGCCATTGTCTCAATTAATTTCCATTGTATCCATTTTAAACAACTTGATGTGAAGGTAACGTACAGTACAGCTCACGCGGAAAACGAATTTTCCGCGATTCCGCGATGCACAAAATTCACCGCGATTGAATACTCTCTGATCACCGCGACACCGTCGACGGTCAAATTGGTCACCGCGATTGACATTCCGTCGATTTATTTACCTGTACAAATGTATTACTTTTATTAAAAGGTTGTGTGTTTTCTATACTGTACATGTTTATTGACAAATTGCGATTATGTTATGACCAGACTTTTTAAAATTCATTCCATTTTAGCAAATTATTCGAAAAAACAGCGGAACTGGTTTAAACAAAAAAATTATAAAGGCGATTAAGAATGAACAATGAATTGGTAACTGTGGTGATTGACAATGGAATTACGTCATTTTATTAGTGAGATTTAAAGAAAGCTACACATCTTTCAGGCAGAATTAACAGTCGAAGTTGTCTTGTCAGTATTATTATCACGTATTGTATTGTTTTCAGAATACATCAAGTTTAGGGGAATTGTATTGACGAATTGAGTTGTTACGCATATATGCTGCTTTATCGTAAGCACGGATTCATAAGGTAATCAGACGAAAGGAAACAGGATAAAAAGCAATGGGCAAAAAGTAACATTTTTTGCACAAGTAACAGGACAAAAGGCAACAGTTCTAATATTTTCATTTCGGGTTAAATTATTTGTTCTTTCTTTCATTTAATGTTTGTAACATATAATAGACACATTTAAAAAAAACGGATTTTTAATAATCATTTGATTATGCGAAAATTTTAACTTTATTTATCTGAAATTGCAATGATTTTTTTAAAATTTCCACTTTCCCCACAATAATTCCTCCCACCTTTTCAAATATCTGATTGCCTTTTCCAATAATGTTTTCTTCAACTTGCTTAAACATCTGACAGAAGACTAGCAATAGTTCTAAAATTCATAATAATTGATGACAGAATATATCATTGCGTAAAACGGTAAAATTGATAATTATGATAAATTTATTTTCTCCAACAATGTTTTCCTTTCGCTTTTTCAAACATCTTCAACAACATTTATTCGTACTGTAATGAAATCAAAATTAAAAATTGAGAACATCCCAGCAAAACGGCGAGAAAAAGCTTATCGAGTCAAAGAAATGTCACCGCGAATACGCGATGATTCCATCGCAAACCCGCGATTATCCGTTTTATTAACCCCTGGGGCTATCTTGTTGCGTCTGCGATGACTTGATGAACCAAAACAACATTCCGCGTTGAGATTTGTCCGCGGTGGCTCGACTATGTATTTGTTTGTCCTTATTATATGACTTTGTTTTGTTAATAAGTGATTCCCCAAGGCTTGTACTTTGTCCGGAGGGACTGACAGTCTGTCTGTATTTGTGTTCATCCATCCGTCTGTCTGTCCGTTACGGTTTACAGTAATTGGCCAAAACTTTGCGTCTGTTTGGCAGATTCATTTCAAAGTGGTCACACTCATACATTGTAATGAGGAGACTGATATCTGGAACACAAATTTGATCGGTTTTTGTAGGTGTAATCTTCTATTGCCATATTCTTTCTTCGGCCAGTGTCTCAATAAAGTTACAATGTATCAAGTTCAGACTTGATGTATACATGCTAACTTATGACCTACATATGTGCAGTGCACAAGAAACATTACACTAGCATGCTTTCGAGTGACTGTAATTTATCAGCATGATTCCAATATACATTGTGGATCTTTAGTGTCCATTGAACTGGAAATAGTATACCTACGGGTCGCTGCTCGGTTGCTTGTCAATCTCTTTCCTTCGTGATTTAATTTGGTTTATACAAGAAAAGCGTCAA
This sequence comes from Serripes groenlandicus, assembly GCA_031761405.1. NCBI lineage: Eukaryota > Metazoa > Mollusca > Bivalvia > Cardiida > Cardiidae > Serripes > Serripes groenlandicus. Next base: position 9,123 of record JASEVX010000419.1, on the reverse strand, counting down.
ACTTTGTTAAATTAGGTATTGATTATTGACAGGCAATCTGTTGTTTCAAACATTTTTGGTTTGGATTGTTTACAGGTCGATGATACATTGTTTCAACAATGTTTGTCCATATAAACTATGCCATATTTGCTCACCTTACATATGCCCAATCATTGCCTTCAGCGTTTTGATTCATGTACATCATAGGCGCTACAAGACCCTTGTATTGAAGTAAAGACTGGGTCGCAATAGCTCCGTCGTGACCGACGAAGGATATTAATATAGGAGTCGTAAGTTCAATACCCGGCTTTGTCGTTTATTCTTTACCATGCTTGACAAAAGGCTTTGTGACAAACATCATTTGTCTTCCACCTATCGTCTAAAAATAGTCTGCGTAGAAAAGAATGTATTGAGGTAGACTGCTGATAGAACAGTTTTTCAATAAACTCTCACAGTGTAAACCCTTTCCCACCTATAGACGCATTTTGACACATCTGCAGCAGACGACTTTTGAACTATCATGACAAAAGGAGAAATTACTCAAAACGAGCCAACATACTGCCACAATGTTTTCAACTTTTTTCAGTAACTATACCTACAATGCTAGAGATTTTCCATATTTTTGAGTATATAATTTCAAATTCGTCTGCTGAAGATTTACTGTATGTGGGAAAGGGTTAAATGATTGTTAATTCTTCTGGAAAAAAAAAATACATTTCTCCTTTTGTACTTCTTCTTATTTCTTTATTTGCTCTCAACATATTGTCTGTCGTTTTATGCGATAAAATATATTGCACTGTATTGTATTAATGCAAACAAGCCATGAAACACATGGCAGGGTGAACTGGCCGCCGATATATAATCGGAAAAATCTGTGTTGCCCCTTTTCCACAGCAGCTGACTCTTGAAAACATTGTGACAAAAGGAGAAAATGCTCATAGTCAGCAATTGCTCCTTACGCCATAATGTTTTCAAACTATATTTAATAAGTATCCTGTTATTTATTAAGAGTTTCTATACATACTTTTGACTTAATGTTTTTAAAGTCGTCGTCTGCAGGTTAATACTATGTGGGAAAGGATTGACTGAGTTAAACTCTAATCACTTGAAATATAAAAGAAATATGCTTGGTTTAACGTTTACGTTATATTTGTTTCTCTCCGTAGATTTCTTCTTTTGTCACTATGTTTTCAAAAATACGTCTGCTGCAGAGGCGTCAGAAAGCGTCTATATGAGGGACGACTTTCAACATATTTTTGTTAAAAATAGAAAAACTCTATAATTGAATGGATAACCTATGACTCAAAGTGGAAAACATTGTGGCAAAAGGAGAAATTGCTCGTTTTGAGCAATTTCTTCTTTTGTCACTATGTTTTCAAAAAGCCGTCTGCTGCAGAGGCGTCAAAAAGCGTCTATATGAGGGACGAATTTCAACATATTTTGTTAAAAATAGAAAAATCTCTATAATTGAATGGATAACTTATGACTCAAAGTGGAAAACGTTGTGGCAAAAGGAGAAATTGCTCGTTTTGAGCAATTTCTTCTTTTGTCGCTATGTTTTCAAAAATCCGTCTATAATTGAATGGATAACCTATGACTCAAAGTGGAAAACATTGTGGCATAAGGAGAAATTGCTCATTTTTAGCAATTTCTTCTTTTGTTATTATGTTTTCAAAAATCCGTCTGCTGCATAGGCGTCAAAAAGCGTCTTGTGAGGGAAAGGGTTAACACTGTACAATGAGGTAATATTAACAACAAATATATGAGAATAGACCAGACCATGGGGGAACACTTATTTTTCAGGTGATACACTTAATATGAATTACACTTTTCTCGAATATTATATATCACATGTCAACTATTGAAACTGTACTATATGTATTGCTACACAATTGTTTATTATGTATATGTTGCAACAACATGTAAAATGTTATGCAAATAAAGAACTTGAACTTGATTAAAATTGATTTATTCACATAATACTGGTTTAATAATTCCTTGAATAAACCGTACTTACAACAGACTACGTACTTACCGCGTCTAACGAAATGGCGGCCGCAGTCGAATGATGACTTCGTTGTGCTATTATATGATTTTGCGGATTATAAGATTATTATTTTATTTTTTTTGTCAAAAGTTATATCTTTTAATTATCCGCATTACATCTAAATTATATCTAAGCAGACAGTGAAGACTATAATGAGACTGTCCATACTGAGTATGCGATGTGTACAGAGTTGCAATAAGACCCGTAACAGCATTACGCGGTCTATAGATGAGAATCCCGTCTAAGTGTAGAGTAAACAATTTATGGAAAACATATTTGATATATGTTTGCTCTTTCCATATTCTCTACAAAATTGGATGTAATGTAAATATTGGTTACTGATTATCATGAAGAGCTATTCGTGAACCATCGATAACCCTTACTTTACACCTAAAAGGCTCTAGTTCCGTATATGTTTACAACCTAGACTAATATTGCAGTACTTTTCATGCTCTAGTAATATAATCACAACGCTAAGTTAATTATAGTTTTGGAGATAAGCCTAATTTATCGTTGTTGAATACGTGCATGAAACTTACACAGTTTGGGAGACAGACATAAAACTAATCATTGCATGAGCTCGAACTATTCACGAGGAGACATTTTCATTGTCGGTAATAAGAGGTTGTACTTAATTATATCATATAATTAGTTTTTATTTAAAGTTTACTTATCTACCATTGTAAAAATGAAAGATCAATGTCGAACTACGAGTTATCTTCATTGTTTTCATTGAGTTAAGCCATTTCCAACTTGCAGCTTCTACAGCACACGGCATTTGCAACAATGTTTTCAACTCTATTCAATACAAAATAGAGGTTGCATTTCGGAAAGGGTTAAACAGACATATTGGCAACCAGAGCCTTAACCCTTTCCTTTCCCATGTATACACGCTTTCTGACGCCTCTGTAGCATTCGGAATACCTCGGTGATTACGGAATTACCCGAGAAGTTCCGATTGGCCTCTGCAGCAGACGGTCATTTGAAAACATGGGGACAAAAAAGAAGAAATTGCTGGAAACGAGCAATTTCTCCTTTTTGTCACCGTTTTTTAAAAACTATTCAATTATTGTTCTTTTATTTAAAGGGTGTTTCCATTTTTTTGGGGGGATATGTTTTCAAAGTCGTCTGCTGCACATGTGTTGAATGTGGGGGAAAATGTTTAAGATTTGAACCATTTAAAATGCGTCCGGTGAAACGAACGAAATAAGCGAACCGATGAACGGATGAACGGACGGACCAACACACGAACGTATACATAAGAGAACGCAAAACAAACAATTGAAATAATGAATGAACGAACGAACACATGGAAGCATGGAGGAAGAGACTAATTAACGAATGTGTTAATGAAAAAGGACAGGAAAGAATGATTGTAAACACGTTCGAATGGTGTTTTACGTTATACCACCGTTTCCTAGATGAATTACCAGTACAGTACTAGAGGTATTATTTGTCCTGACACCGATGCAGTAGACGTACCGGGTTCGATGCCCAGTCGCGGCACTACGGTCATGGTGGAGTGCCCTTGGGGCAAGGGACATTTTCTAGCCTAGTACTGGTTTGTATACCCAGGCATCATGAATAAATGAACTTTCGCCGTGATATAACTGAACTAATGTTGAAACCGGCCTAAAACCCTAATAAACAAACAAACAAACAAGCATCAGACGTAATGATATCCACCACAAACCCTGAACGCCACAGATGGAAGCAAGTACAATATTGATTTAAAGTAATTGGCATGACCTGACCCGGGATCTAACCCACATCTCCCGCTTCAAATGCGGCTACTCAAACGACCACACCACGTAGACGGTAATAAAGGAAGGATTGATTGATTGATTGATTGATTGATTGATTGGGGTTTAACGACGTTTTCAACAATTCTTTAGTCATATCACGGCGACCAGTTCACCTACTCATGCGTTTCCTGGTTTTCCCACACCAGTACACCGCATAACATATTTTCCAAGCAACTGGCTGCTTTTCCACATAGACCGTTAAACAGACGAATGACGCATGTTAAACGACGGAAAGAATGTTGGGCGAGCTTGGATTCGAACTTACAACCACTGGATGGACAATCCTCGTCGCTACCGACTGAGCTACCGGTGCTCGGTCTAAAGGAAGTAAGGAACGAAGGAAGGAATACATAACAAATTATTGCCGAACAATCAGAGAAAAAACCACGCTCGGATATATTTACCGACATAACATACACCGTCCATAGGTCGCAGAAATAAGCATCTCAACTGTATATGCATTTCAGTAAAGCTATAAGAATTTTTGTTTACCCTGTTTTCAATTGTATTTTTAAAAATATTTTCTCGATGACAATGTACATAGACCAGGGACAGTTTAACATGTCCCTCGCGAGCGGGAACCAAACCCGGCACGCCCGGGCCTAAATCTCCAACAATAACAACGCGGTCACATTTCATGAGAAATTCAGAGAAATTATTCCGACAGGAAAACATTAAAAACAAAAAAAGCTCACCTGTTAACCTGGTGTTTTAAATATAACCCCATCCACACACGAGAGCACAACGAACAGCAATTATATAGTGTTCAATATCTCGAATCTAGCCACGAAATGCCGATCAAACTCGAGCAGCGAACGTGTCGGTTCGTTATCCGAGCGTAATCCATTCATTTAATGGTGTATTTACCAGTATTCCGAATGACAGTCTGTAGTCCGTCTGCAAATATTGGAAATTGACAAGGCGGTAGTTTTGATTCCAGAAACACGTATATGAAACAGTGTTAGATCACGTGCTTACCCCTGCTTGGAAATAAACCGACTACGGTATATTCCGTACGGGTCACGTGACCTTCTCCAAAACAATTAGGAGTCAGGATGTATACATACAAATCACCTTTTAATTAATTAAACTATTAAACGAATCAATAAATCAGTTATTCCTTTAAAAACTCGACGTAACCCTTTAACTTACAAGTTCGGAAACTCTCTTTAAATGTAAGCATATGTTTTTGCTTACTAAGTTTGAAAGTTGAGAGCAGTGTGGCAAAAGGAGCATTTGCTCTTCACGTGCCAGTTTTTCTTTTGCCGCACTGCTTTCCCAAATCGTCCGCTGCAGTCAATATGCGTCTGCATGATGGAGAGGGTTCAACACCATTTGTATCATACTGAATACAGCTTCAATAATATATGAGCCGTCCCGCGAGAATACCAACATTATGGCTGCGTAATGTATCGATCCGGATCAGCCTGCGCTGTCCGCGCAGACTGATCCGGGCCGACACATTCCGTCTCAGGGGGATAAATGTATAAAGTAGTGATTCCTGAAACAGAAAAACACACAGGAGGCGAAAAGTATATATACCGGGTAAGCCTGCGTGGCATGCTTAGGCTGATCCGGTTCGATACTTTACGCAGAGTCCACAGTGTTGGTTTTTCTCGCGGGACGGATCAATTATTATGATGAAGATCAAGATCAGCCTGTACATCGGTCTTCATTGTTCGCTACTCGTTATTGAATTAATACCCTTTCCACACACACAACAAATCTGCAGCAGACGACTTAGAAAACATGGTGACAAAAACCTGAACAATCTCTATAAAATATACCTTAATTGTTAAATAAAGTTGAAAACATTGTGACCAAAGGAGAAATTGCTCATCCTGAGCAATTTCACCTTTGGCCACAGTGTTTTCGAAAGCCGTCTGTTGCAGAGGCGTCAGAAAGCGTCTACAAGTGGGAAAGGTGTTAGGAGATAGTTTGATTTGTTTTTGTTTATACAATAAACTGTGAGTTTCAAAAGTCGTCTGCTGCTATTGCGTCAAAATGCGTCTGGGAAAGGGTTATTTCGAGACCCTGCAGAGACGCAGTTTGTCAATAAAATAGGTTGTGCGTTCGAACCCCAGCTCGATCAATGTTTTTTTTTTTCCGACGTTTAGCAAAAGTCACTTCGACAAACGTCATTCGTCTTCCACCAATGTGCTGACAGTCTATTTGAAAAAAGCAGCCAGTTGCTTTGAAAGACATTTACCTTTATTACTGGTATGAGAAACCCAGGAAACACATGGGTTTGTAAACTGGCCGCAAAAATATGACTGCAGCATTGTTGAAACGGCGTTTATCCGCAAGTTATCAATGAAGCAAACGTTTTCTTTATTAGCTAAAGGCAACGCATTAGGACGATTTCATTGCTATAACTGAAATAACGTTATAAACATTCTAGCTTTTGGCCATTTTTCTTTTTTTTTCAAAGCTCTTTAATACAGTCTATTGCTAAGGTATCAGCATTCGTGGTATCAAACGGACTATAATAATTCTAGAAGTAACTTCCATACGAAGCATCTGCAGCATATCAATTTGAAAACATCTAGACAAAAACTACGGAAAAAATTCAATTGAGTTAAAACCATTTTTGAAAAAGGGGGAAATTGCTCATAATGAACGATTTATCCTTTTGCCATGAGTGTTTTCAAACGTTGTCCGCGCTGTTAACCCTTCTTTCCCACATACAGCAAATCTGTAGCAGATGACTTTGTCTACTCAAAAGTATGGAAATCTCTATAATTGTATTTATAATTACTGAAAAAGGTTGAAAACATTGTGACAAAAGAAGATATAGCTCGTTTTAAGAAATTTCTTCTTTTGTCATGATGTTTTCAAAAGTCGTCTAAAAGCAGAAACGTCAAAATGTGTGTAAAGGTGGGAAAGGGTTAATGCGTCAAAATGAATCATTATCCGGGTAAGGGTTTAATCGCGGAGACTTCATGATGGAGAGCCCCTGGGCGCACTTTATAACTCGTTTGTCGCCAACGAATATTGGGTATGCGTATTGTTGTCGTCATAACTGACTCAATCCTCAGTTCGCCGAGCCCAATAGCTCAGTCGGTAGCGACGCGGGCTGTCAATCCAGGGGTTGTGAGTTCGAATCCCAGCTCGGCCAACATTCTTTCCGACGTTTGAAAAAAATCATTGTGACCTGGGTCATTCGTCATTTACCAATGGGCTGTTTAACAGTCTATGTGGGAAAAGCACCCAGTTGCTTGGAAAATATGTTGTGTGGTGTACTGGTGTGGGAAAACCAGGAAGCGCATGAGTAGGTGAAATGGCCGGCGTGATATGACTGAAAATTTGTTGAAAACGGCGTTAAACCCCAATCAATCAATCCTCAATTCACAAACAGTCATCGTGTCCACCTCAAACATCAACACCACCGTGGTGCTGTAGTGGTAGATAGTCCACCCCGGGTGCCGGACGTGGCAGGTTCGATTCCCATTACTAATAATGGGATATTACCATTTCCATACCGGGTGTCTGTATCAATGGACCAGAAGTACTAGCAACTTACTCCAGAAACCGCGCGATATAACTTAAAATATTTTTGAAGCGGTTATAAAACGCCCATCATACAAATAAGCAAATAAAGAAAACAACACAACCACCATCATGTACACGCAATGATTTGTTGTCGAGATGTAAACAAAATCCCACTTTGTCTAGGGAATTTTGCGGTAAAATAATTTCAGCGCTGTAACATTCAATCTATCGAACCTCTCATTTGCAGTATCGTTAACCCTTTGCGAAAACAAATAAAATGCTACACATGGTGAGATATATCGGTTGTCAAATCATAGTGGGAAAAGGAGATATTGTTCATATGGAACTGTTTCTCCTTTTACTGCAAAATGTATTGATAAGAAATGTACCGGCATTTTACTATTTTTGCATTTTTGTTTATTTTTCCTCAAATATGTTGAAGTTGGAAATAGTCTATATTAACGTATGAAGGGAAAGGTTTATTGTTTCGAGTCCGTGTTTTTGGAGATATAATAGTGATTGGGAGACTGCCTGGTCGATATTTAAAACCGAAGCCCTCTTAAGAAATGTTAGACTCTTCCAAATTCAAAATCATCTATGTGAACTGAAACTGAATGAATGAGAGAGAGAGAAGAGATAGATATTGCGACATAGAGGGGAGGAGATAGAGGGTTAAGGGAGAGAGAGAGAGAGAGAGAGATAGAGAGATAGAGAGATAGAAAAAAGAGAGAGAGAGAGAGAGAGAGAGGAGAGAGAGGAGAGAGAGAGAGGAGAGAGAGAGAGAGAGAGAGAGAGAGAGAGAGAGAGAGAGAGAGAGAAAGAGAAGATATATAGAGAGAGAGCGAGCGAGAGAGATAGAGAGAGAGAGAGAAGAGAGAGATAGAGAGAGAAGAGAAGGGAGGAAGAGAGAGAGAGGAGAGAGAAAGAGCGCGCGAGACGAGAGAGAGAGAGAAGAGGCGCGCGAGAGAGAGAGACGAGAGATAGAAGAGGAGGAGGAGAGAGAGACAACGAGAAGAGAAATAGAGAGAGCGATAGATAGAGAGCGAGAGAGCGAGCGAAAGAGAGAGAGAGATAGACATACAGACAGACAGAGAGAGAGACACACAGAGAAAAGACAGAGAGACACAGAGACAGAGAGATACTCAGAAAGAAAGAGAGATATATATAAATGTAGAAACAGAGAGATACATATATATATATAGAGAGAGAGTGAGAGAGGGATAATAAGAGAGATACAAAGAGAGATACAGACAGACAGACAGACAGACAGACATACAGATAGATAGACAGACAGACAGAGACAGTAAGAGACAGTAAGAGACAGTAAGAGACAATGCCAAACATACAGACATACATACATATTGACAGACAGACAGACAGAAAGATACAGAGATAGAGAGAGAGACGGACATACAGACAAACAGACATACAGACAGACAGACAGACAGACAGACAGACAGACAGACAGACAGGACAGACAGACAGACAGACAGACAGACAGGCATATTCGGCTGACAAATTAACCCTACGATCGTTTAAATGTTTTAATCAAATTAAAAGGAGACAGAAATAGAGATGATCGTAAGAGATGACAACAAAACAATTTGTAACAAAGACAGGTTCACAAAATAGCAATCTCGATTGAGAGAAATAGCAATCTCAATTTGAAAAGAAATTCAAACCATAGTTAACTTTTATAAATATGTATTTATGTTTAGAATGTTTAAAATCGATCTTTCTTTTTGGCTCGACCTTTCACAGTTCTGTTTCGTAACCCGTATGTAACCTAGATATCTGACT
>JASEVX010000418.1:112254-136138 GCA_031761405.1 Serripes groenlandicus | reverse complement strand
GCAGGGACCTTTATCATCACGCCACAGACCCAGTGGGCAGGGGACCTTTATCATCACGCCACGGACCTAGGGGGCAGGGACCTTTATTATCACGCCACGGACCCAGTGGGCAGGGACCTTTATTATCACGCCACGGACCTAGGGAGCAGGGACCTTTATTATCACGCCACGGACCTAGGGAGCAGGGATCTTTATCATCACGCCACGGACCTAGGGAGCAGGGACCTTTATCATCATGCCACGGACCTAGGGGCAGGGACCTTTATTATCACCCCACGGACCCAGTGGGCAGGGACCTTTATTATCACGCCACGGACCTAGGGAGCAGGGACCTTTATTATCACGCCACGGACCTAGGGGACAGGGACCTTTATCATCACGCCACGGACCTAGGGAGCAGGGATCTTTATCATCACGCCACGGACCCAGTGGGCAGGGACCTTTATCATCACGCCACGGACCTAGGGAGCATGGATCTTTATCATCACGCCACGGACCTAGGGAGCAGGGATCTTTATCATCACGCCACGGACCCAGTGGGCAGGGACCTTTATTATCACGACACGGACCTAGGGGGCAGGGACCTTTATCATCACGCCACGGACCCAGTGGGCAGGGACCTTTATTATCACGCCACGGACCTAGGGAGCAGGGACCTTTATCATCACGCCACGGACCTAGGGAGCAGGGATCTTTATCATCACGCCACGGACCTAGGTGGCAGGGACCTTTATTATCACGCCACGGACCTAGGGAGCAGGGACCTTTATTATCACGCCACGGACCCAGTGGGCAGGGACCTTTATTATCACGCCACGGAACTAGGGAGCAGGGACCTTTATTATCACGCCACGAACCTAGGGAACAGGGACCTTTATCATCACGCCACGGACCTAGGGGGCAGGGACCTTTATCATCACGCCACGGACCCAGTGGGCAGGGACCTTTATTATCACGCCACGGACCTAGGGAGCAGGGACCTTTATCATCACGCCACGGACCTAGGGGACAGGGACCTTTATTATCACGCCACGGACATAGGGAGCAGGGACCTTTATCATCACGCCACGGACCTAGGGGGCAGGGACCTTTATTATCACGCCACGGACCTAGGGGACAGGGTTGAGGATTATTATCAGCATGAGCCTAAACAAATTTCGAACAGTCTTCAAGTTTCGCTTTCAAAACTAATCCAGTGTACGGCGTTACCTATTATTTGTAAAATACCCTCCTCCATCTTGGGCTGCATGAGATTTTTGAACTGGAGGTCATTCAGGACTGAGGTTAAGACCATTGACTAATGTCAGTCCACAATGGAGGACCTTGCCAAAGCGAATGGTGTACATGTATGTAAGATTTCTATTCTAACTTAAATGCAAAAGAAGAAAATGGCCCTTAATGGTTTTCATATAACTTTTCAGGGGAATGACCACATACTGGAGTACAACCATATTCACCACGTGTGTATGAATTCTAGTGACTGCGGGGCTATACATACAGGAAGAGATTGGACCTACGTACGTACTCAGTTTGTGACTAACACAGATTTAGAACATCTTCACCTTTCACCATCGAATCGTAAAACCTCCAAGGAAGCATTTGGTGAACTAAAATCATACTAAAATTTAGAAAAGTATTTTTTCCAACATACAACAATTCTGAAGCAGGCGACAGTGAACACATTCAGACAAAATACTGAAAAACTCTATAAATGAATGTATAACTATTGAATAGTATGGTGGCATATTACTGCCGTAAGATAACCAGTTAGTGTTTTGTAAATATTAACTGGTTATCTAGTTAGGGTTTGCGAATTTCACTTAATAAGTAACATACTAACTAGTTAACTAGATAACTAGTTAAGATTCGTGTTACCACTTATTTGATTTTCTCGAAACGTAAGACGAAAACATGCATGAAAGTGCCCAGAACTGCCACCAGTTACCTTTTCTTGCTGTAAAATAAGACTTAAACGACCATTAACGTACAACTGAAATCCTATCTAGTTAACCACTTATTATGTCACATACTAACTGGTTAACTAGATAACATTCGTGTTACCAGTTATAAATAGATACTGCGGAGGTCCTTTGTATTTTTCCGCTATGGAAGTTGTAAGTTCATTTAGGAAAAATACGAAGGACCTCCGCAGTATCACTAACGTACAACTGAAATCCTATCTAGTTTACCACTTATTATGTCACATACTAACTGGTTAACTAGATAACATTCGTGTTACCAGTTATAAATAAATACTGCGGAGGTCCTTTGTATTTTTCCGCTATGGAAGTTGCAAGTTCATTTAGGAAAAATACGAAGGACCTCCGCAGTATCAATAACGTACAACTGAAATCCTATCTAGTTAACTACTTATTATGTCACATACTAACTAGTTAACTAGATAACATTCGTGTTACCAGTTATAAATAGATACTGCGGAGTTCCTTTGTATTTTTCCTTTGGACAGTTATCGATCCAAGGGAAAAACACAAAGGACCTCCGCAGTATCTATTTATAACTGGTAACACGAATCTTATCTAGTTAACCACTTAGTAATAGATACTGCGGAGGTCCTTTGTATTTTTCCTTTGGACAGTTATCGATCCAAAGGAAAAATACAAAGGACCTCCGCAGTATCTATTTATAACTGGTAACACGAATCCTATCTAGTTAACCACTTAGTAATAGATACTGCGGAGTTCCTTTGTATTTTTCCTTTGGACAGTTATCGATCCAAGGGAAAAACACAAAGGACCTCCGCAGTATCTATTTATAACTGGTAACACGAATCCTATCTAGTTAACCACTTAGTAATAGATACTGCGGAGGTCCTTTGTATTTTTCCTTTGGACAGTTATCGATCCAAAGGAAAAATACAAAGGACCTCCGCAGTATCTATTTATAGTGGTTAACTAGATAGGATTCGTGTTACCAGTTATCGATCACGCGTTTATTGCGCAATACACGCGTGATCGATAACTGATAACACGAATGTGTTTCAGTTGTAAGTTAATGCTCGTGTACATCTTATTTTACAGCATGGTAAGGTAACTGGTGGCAGTTCTGGGCACTTTCATGCCTGTTTTAGTCTTACGTTTCGAGAATATCAAATAAGTGGTAACACGAATCCTATCTAGTTAACTAGTTAGTATGTTACTTATTAAGTGAAATTCGCAAACCCTAACTAGATAACCAGTTAATAATGTACAAAACATTAACTGGTTATCTTACGGCAGTAATATGCCACCATAGAAATCAGAGCAAAGATCTTTTTTATTCAAATTGTCAAAATATGTTTACTTAGCGAATCTTAAAACAGATGTTAAAACTTAATTTTATCATGCTTTTCTCTTATGTAAATTTGTAATCAATATGTATTGTACTATAAACCGCTAAAGGTATTGTCAATTTTGGCGACAACATGTATTTGTCATTTGCCAATAAAATATTTTGAATTGAATTTAAATTATATTGTTATTGGAAGGAATTTGATAAATTCGAAGTTTGTTGTATTTGTAAAGTATTTACCAACAGGATTAGAAGATTTAAAGAGTAGTTTTAAGTTTGTAACACAAGCTGGTATCTAAATATATGCAGCTATGCACCTCTTTCACTCAACATAATATAAATCGTATAAAGATCCCTTCGATAAATTAACAGAAATTGGCTGGCTGTCAATTCAAAAAAAAAAAAATGGTTCTACTATGACCAGGTGCTAAAACCCCAACTACGAATTAAGAAAATAAAATAAAATAATTTGGTTGACATGAATGTAAACGTTTCGATAACAACGTTCTAGTCTGAATTTGTTTTGTCTATGAATCTATACCGTTAACCGAGGAGTAACCGGTTACAAAATGATACGAGTAACCGCTTAGCAATATCGGTAACCTTTGCTATCCCTAGTATATATATATATTTAGGTCTCTGGTTTACTTAACTATTTTAATAACAAAATGTCTAGAGCCACTGACACTAGTATCACAAACTTAGATTGTTTGTTGTTTTATATCATAGACACAAATAAGAAAAGAAAAAATAATTGATCTTTTATAATTTTGCGCTTTTCTTTCAATAGTTGAGCTGACCTGGGACGTTGTCCCAGAGCTAACATAGCACTAAAGTTGACACCAATAATACCAGATATCTTAACTGCATCATCAAATGCACAACGGGCCAAGTTATGAGCATTGTCTCCTTTTGTCACAATGCTTTTAAGAGTCGTCTGTTGCAGATACGTCAGAAATCATCTGTGTTTGGGAAAGTGTTAAGATATTCCCATGTGTCCATTTTGTCCATAGCGGTATTTTCACGCTTTAACTTTATTCTATTCCGGTATTTCCAATGTTAATCTTAAATCACCATTACTCCATTCTGGTATTTCCGCTATCCATTCCGGTATTGTCAATGTTAATTCCGGTATCACCATTACTCCATTCTGGTATTCCCGCTATCCAATCCGGTATTTCCATTGCAGCGGACTATGTCACTGAGACGTTTGTTTTTTGTGTGCAGGTCAAACTACGCCAAATACATACGCTGTCATGTTGATCTATAAATAGTCCCTCAAAAAAACCTTGTTTTGTAGAAATGAGTGCATACCATCACCAGAATGAATTGAACATAATATGTTAATAGGCAAAGCCTAGGTCGTGTGAAAGCAAGAAGAAATTAATTAAGCACTGTCTGTTCCCCAACAAGAAACAAATTAATAGGCAAATTGTAGAAAGTTACAAAAACAGAATTTGAAAAACATATTGAAAAAAACGAAACTTAGAATGCATTTAAGTTTAATTTGTACATATATATCTGGTTTTTTTTTATTAGGTCAGGATTGTAACAGACTGTAAGATTTCCAAGGATGTTGATGGAAAACAACACTAAAAGGCATTGAAGAATGTTATGATTTATTTTTACAAATGAATGAATGTATATTGTTTTATGGCGCATCGATAGCTAAGGTCATTTAGCGCGCAATTAAATTTAATTATTCATGATCTCTGGGTTAACAAACCAGTACTAGGCTAGAAAATGTGCCTTGCCCAAGGGCACTCCACCTAACCGTAGTGCCGCGACTGGGGATCGAACCCGGGACACCCGATTTCGAAATTCCCGACGCTAACCACTCGACCACAGCGGATTCCTGTTATTTTTACAAATGCCAGTTATTTGTAAACTAGTAATACATATAATTGGAAACTGACTCTTACCATGGTTGATTGAATGACTTGCGCTTAACATTACTTTCAATGGTACTTCAGTTCACCTAACATTTTCCCCTGGCTTTCTAGAATACTAAAATACTCCACACAACAATCTTCCAAGGCAGATGGCTAACTTTGCATGATCTGGCTGAATGTATAATCTTGAGATGAGAACACTATGCATACAGACTGAGAAAACTGTATTTTTTGACAAATATTGTCAAAAGTCCCATTTATAATGATGTATGTTGGAAAGGGTAAAGTTTAGCCCCTTGTCTGATGTAAATTACTTGATTTCTGTGACTAATCTGAATACATTGTCGGAATGGTGTAATTGATCCAAAATGAACGTATCCAAAATGAACAATATGTTCCTATTCAACAACATTTTCACGTTGAACACCTATCTCCTTTTCTGGTTTTTAATTTGTAAAACATGAAACAGCATCAGATTATTTGTTAATAAGTACCAGACTTAGTGTCAACAACTGATTATATATACATGTATCTGAAATATGTTGTTTGAAAACAAATGGATAATGAAAGATCTGATCAATATATTCAATATACATGTTATTGCATAAAACAATAAACAGTATGTTTATAGCAAATAAAGAAATTATAAAAAGTACAAACAGAGAAACGGATTTTCCAGAAGAATTTGCAATAATTTAACATTGTTAGTGATCATGTTAAAATTGCTCTATTATAAAAATATTATCTATAAATTTCGTTAAAACTTTGATATTAGAACGGTTATCAAAGCTGGATCAAACCTTGAACATGTACAGATTCTCATAATTATCAATGTTGATAACCATTCCTTTTTATAATTGTTATTGCTCAACTATAAAAGCTTTTGAAAAGGGTACAGAGAGTAAACCTTTTTCACTAGAAGCCTGGATAAAAATGTAATAATATTTAAGTAAGACAACTCCCCACAACATAATTGTTTCATGTATACATTGTTAAGTTTAGTTGCTTCTTTCAAAACATGTACATGCTGAGATTTGATCTTAGAACTCTTGTTAGACCAGGTGTTTTAAATTACCATTAAACTACAGTATAGGTTTTTATTTTGAGCAGCAGTTCATGAAAATATGTGTAATTTTATTACCAGTAAATTATAAGATTTTTTTTGTTACAATGAATGTATACCAATTTAAATTTTACCATTTCTATTGTATATATTATACAATTTCACACAGAAAAATGGATTTCATAATAAATTACATAGAAAACAGATACATTTCTGTGGTATTTCAGTTATATCAGAGGACAGAACACTTATGTGAGGTCACTGGGTGACTAATATAACTGACATAAATTATAAACTGCCTTATAGCCTTTTTCTGTTGAAAAAAAGACGAAGTTTTCTTTATTTTTCAACCAAAATGTTTTTACAAATTTATTTGAATAAAAAGTATTTTGAGTGTTTGTTGAATTTAAAAAGAGATTGATCCTCTTTATCTACATATTTCAATGCTCAGTTTGTTTTTTACCTTATTTGAGTTTGATATAGTTCGTGTACATTACCCTGTTTCATAGACGGACCTAAATCGGTGACCGTAAAAGGCTTTTATTTTGCATTTGCTCTTCAATTTGAAGAGTTCTATGACATCATTGGTTGTTGTGCTCCTAAGTATGAAAATAGTGCTGTCAATAGATGTTGAACCCTTTTTAAATGTTGTTTGAATACATACATGCAGAGTATTTAAAATAACCTAGTGAAAATAGTGTTTAAATTCTTAGTACCAAGTGTGTCCAATCTGATCAATAAACACATTTTGGATAACAAAAATAAACAAGAGGGCCATGATGGCCCTTGAATCGCTCACCTGATTTTTTATTTTTTTTTCACTTTAGCTATATAAGCTTCGCCCCCTGGCAGCCATAGTTTCCGACCAATCAACTTGGCTTGAAGGAATCTGATAGAGGGTCACCCTAGGAACATTTCTACAAAATTATTTGAAAATCGGCCAGATACTTTTGGAGGAGAAGATTTTTTAAGTTTTCACTATAGCCATATAATGCAAAATAGCCCTGCTTACTGGCGGCCATGTTTTTTGACCAATCAACATGGCTTGAAGGAATCTGAAAGTGGGTCATCCAAGGAACATTTCTACAAAATTATTTGAAAATCGGCCTGACACTTTTGGAGGAGAAGATTTTTTAAGTTTGCACTATAGCCATATAAGGCAAAATAGCCCCGCCCCCCCCCTGGCAGCCATTTTTTTTGACCAATCAACATGGCTTGAAGGAATCTGATAGAGGGTCACCCAAGGAACATTTCTACAAAATCATTTGAAAATCAGCCTGACACTTTCGGAGGAGAAGATTTTTTAAGTTTTCACTATAGCCATATAAGGCAAAATAGCCCCCGCCCCCTGGCGGCCATGTTTTTCGACCAATCAACATTGCTTGAAGGAATCGGATAGAGGGTCACCCAAGGAACATTTCTACAAAATTATTTGAAAATCGGCCTGACATTTATGGAGGAGAAGATTTTTTAAGTTTTCATTATAGCCATAAAAGGCAAAATAGCCCCGCCCCCTGGCGGCCATGTTTTTTGACCAATCAACATGGCTTGAAGGAATCTGATAGCGGATCACCCAAGGAACATTTCTACAAAATTATTTGAAAATCGGCCTGACACTTTTGGAGGAGAAGATTTTTTAAGTTTGCACTATAGCCATATAAGGCAAAATAGCCCCGCCCCCCCTGGCGGCCATGTTTTTCGACCAATCAACATGGCTTGAAGGAATCTGATAGAGGGTCACCCAAGGAACATTTCTACAAAATTATTTGAAAATCGGCCTTACACTTTCGGAGGAGAAGATTTTTTAAGTTTTCACTATAGCCATATAAGGCAAAATAGCCCCGCCCCCCCCCCCTGGCGGCCATGTTTTTGAAACCAATCAACACAGCTTGAAGGAATCTGATAGAGGGTCATCCAAGGAACATTTCTACAAAATTATTTGAAAATCTGCCAACCAATTTGGGAGAAGAAGAATTTTGAAGTTTTTTCGGTTTCGTTGCCATGGAAACCAGAATTTTGCATGGATCCCAAAAATTTGAAGGAATTCTGGTGAGGTCATTGAGAGGATGCTTTCTGTGAAGTTTCATCCAAATTGACCCACTGGTTACTGAGGAGAAGAAGTTGACGCACGACGGACGACGCACGACGGACGACGCACGACGCACGACGCACGACGGACGCCGGACAAAAGGCGATCACAATAACTCACCTTGAGCAAAGCTCAGGTGAGCTAAAAAGAAACTACTAGAAATTCAGCCTGTTAAAAGCAAAGTAATGTGTTTTACTGATAGACCCCATATGACATCATTTCTTTTAAACAATCATGATTCATTTGAGTTTGATCAATAAACAAATGTTGGTTAAAAAAAAGATAAATCTACTAGAAATGCAGTCTGTTGAAAGAAAGTAATGTGTTTTACTGATAGTCCATATATATATGACATCATTTCTTTAAAACAATGGACTCATTTGAGTTTGATCAATAAACAAATTTTGGATAAAAAAAAGATGAAACTACTAGAAATTCAGCCTATTGAAAGAAAAGTTATGTGTTTTACTGATAGTCCCCATATATATATAACATCATTTCTTTAAAACAATAGACTCATTTGAAGGCATGAAAGTGTTTTCCTCTCTTTCAGGTTGGGGGTTATATGGATTAAATCATTTACTATGTCTACCCCAAACCAGGGTGAACTGATTCTGGTCATACTTTCATGATTTGACAAAGACTAGGTCATAAACAAACTGTTAAACTGTACAATGTAAGAAAATAATGTAAATTGAAGGCAAATAATTTGAAATTGACTGTAGTTTTGCTTGTTTGCTGCATTTACTGCAATAAATAGATAAACGTCTTAAAGTTAATACAACTAGACAGTCGAAGATATGATAGTTTAGCTATTTTCTTGAGTGGAGTCAACATTTGACAAGACGGCTTCGGCTTCAAATGACAGATACAGACAAAAACGATACACACCATGTGACGTCACGCGATGTGACGAAAGCATCGTAGAACGTTCCCAACAGATACTAACAAATAATTTAGAAATGAAGTTATATTTTTAAGCAAATTATTGATATAATAAATAGCTTACCTTTAAATGAAGCTATACCGATACAGAAACAGAATTGTTCGTCCTTTTCAGTTAAAATAATATCCGAGGCCAGTGTAACGAACGATAACTTCTGTTGAAATATTTACAATCATTTTCAAGTGTTTATTGCTTCTCTATATTGCAAAGATATAACATCCATGAAATAATGATGACAGGCACAAAAGAATAGTCGACGTAGCCTTCATAAAGTCCTTCCAGTGAATGAAATCCATTTGTGACGAGTCAAACTATCTTTTCCTACCATTCCTGTCGTTTTCCTTTTGTTATTTATGTATAACTTGCCTTACAATGACGTTATTTTCGTTGCAATGACGTCATATTTGGATGTGTTTACTTCCGTTTGAGAAAATATAATTTTAAAAATAGAAAACGAGTGCAATTACACGCAAATTATCAAATATCAGATTCCTTGTTTTCATTCCTTTATCGAGAGGGAATTTAATTTAATATTTTACTCTAGTTCTAAGTATTTTTTGATTTGTCAAAACATACGAATATCGTGTTTGTGGGTTTTACCGGTTACCATATGAATGTGTCCGTCCAGTAAGACCGGACGCAAGATGGCCGTGTTCGTACGTGTAACCTATAGGCGTGCTTCGCTCGAGCCTTCGGCTCGAGCTTTCCACGTATGACATTCAGTTTAAATGTATTGTAAATGTGTATAGGATGCACTGGAAATGATTGATTTGATCACTTTTAGTATTTTGACCTTGTTTGAAAGTATAAGAAGAGAATGCTAAACACCGGTTTTGTCCGAGCCCGATTTCGTCCAAATTGACGGTAAGTTTGGTTCTCGACTTCCTATGATAGTCCTTACATAGTTATAAGGGGAAGGAACTCCAGATTAAATGACGGTAACTATTTTTGCCTGGTGAGTTGTTTCTTGCATAATGCATGAATCCCTCCCTCATTGTCTTTGGATTGTTTCAAAGCTTAGAGGTAACTATTTTCAATTATATATGGGTGTTCTTCATGAGAAACGTTTAGAAAATGTGACAATTGAGGACTGGAACTCGATTTACATGGAAACAAAGAAGGAATTTATTTGGTGTATTGTGACTTGTGCAGACAGATTTTAATTAAAAGCGCTTGTGTGCCATAGAGAAATCGAATCCAAAAAGGAAATAGTGACAGCCAATTATTGTTGACAAAGCAAAGCAATCGGTAACAACAAGGACTATCTAAATGTATATTTGTTCTTTTGTATCAATGAGTCTTTGTTTTGTTTTTTACGATGTATAGCGTTAGAGATTTCTGCTTGTACCGAGTGAACTCTTCAATTTCAAATCGAAAGTAAAAAATACGGAAAGTTGCCGAGACTATGAAAACTTCCGGGTTTTCCCAGGGATCTTGATACATATGGTTGTCTCTGATTTTCCTAAGCTAGTTTGTCCTTGGATTCAAGTTAGTGCACTGCGCAGTTGAAAGGTAAGTACAGTGAGCATTTAAGCATTCAAACAGATACAGACAAATTTTATAATTGAAACAATAATTATTACTAAATTACAGAATATTGTTTAAAATATTGTTTCAAATGGAGAAATTGCTCGGAAAGAGCAATTTCTGCTTTTGCGGCAATGATCGTCTGCATGTGTGAAAATGTATTTTTCTTTTGTTTTCAGCTTAACAGTGACAGCTGAGTAAAGCTACAGTGAAATAATAAACCACCCATTGAATGTGATCCACTATGGCATCGGTCATGGTGAGAAGGCATAATGAGAAAGTATTGAGAGATTTGGAGAGAGGAGACTTGGTTGAGTTTCCAAGGGGACGTTACTCACATTGGGGCGTGTATATTGGTGAGGAAATATATTTTTTAAAACCAGTAAATTATATATTTTATAACTGGTGAAATCTCTATATTAAAACCAGTGAAATATCTATTTTAAAACCAGTGAAATATCTATTTTATAACCAGTGAAATATCTAGTTTTAACATATTGTTGGAGAAGGACTGATTGATTGTTGTTAGGATGTTGAGGCATCTGTGTTAAAAACATCAAATGGTAAAACTGTAACATCTTGAAAAATGATTAACCCTTTCTCACTTATACATGCATTTTGATGCATCTGACTTTTGATTTTCCTTTTTGAAACAATATTTTCATCTCTTTCAATGCTTGGAAGTAAATCTCCATAAATGCAAGTATGAAAATAGCATATATCCTTTTGCCACATAAGTTTACTTCAAACACAACAGATTTAAATTTTGTATTTGACTAGCTCAAACATAGTAATGGTATGTCCACTGAAATATGATGTGACATCATTGAAATATTATTTCACCTCATTCAAAATGAGGTAGTAGGGCGTGGTTCGCACGCCAATCATTAATTTTATTTTATGTGTACATTTAGTTGTTTCGTTATTTAAAAATACACACTTTTGTATATGTATTTTCTTTATTCTGTCTTCAAAGATATACAGGGTATATAATAAAATGAAATTTATGTTCAAGTAGTGATACTGATACTCGGTTTGATATTGTCTACTCGGGGTATGCATAATTTAACATCTCTCTAAATCTTTGGTCTCAAGAGATATCAATTGTCCACACCCCTCGTAGAATACTATCAAACCTGTAAATTATATTGCAACATTATATTCCCTTAATATTATGTGTTCACAACATTAACTATTAAATATTCTATTATACATATAACAAAAACAACAACTTAGTGTAGGACATTGCTTTAATCCTTTCATACCTGCAGACAACTTTTACTACAATATTTACAAATTCATGGAAAAATCATGCTTCAATATTTAGAGATTATCCATATTCTTGCCAAAATGTTTTAATAGTCATCTGCAGCAGATTACTTTGGAAACAATTATGCAAAAAAAAAAGGAATCTTAATTTAAATTGTTGAATACAACTTGCGAGTAAGGACATTATGCTCATTATTAGCTACTTTTCCTTTTTGCCAAAAGGTTTACAAACATTCGTCTGCTGCAGATGTGTAAAAATGTGTCTTCAAAAAAGGGTTGAAATGTGTCATTCACAATTTAGGATATTTCCAGAACTCTAGATTAGGGGGCTTTAGCATGTTCTAAAATTCCTTTTTGACCCTCTAACCCTTTGTACTGGGGACTCCAAAGAATCTTCTCAATGGAGCGGTTCTTTTGAAAACCCACATCATAGGCTTTGGTTTGATAATGAGATAAATATTGTGGGGAAAAGAGCTGTAAACACCAGTCCTCCTTAGCTTGACCTCTGTATTTCATTTATAGGGGTTGAAGAAATAATCCATTTAGTAGGAGATGAAAATGACGGGCTGAATGCCAATATGACTTCTACTAATGTGTTTACAATCTGTGGTAAGAGATTCAACAAAGCTTTTGTGAAACGTGATCACTTTCTTAAAGTGGCAGACCAGTCCAAGGCCAAGAAAAATAATGAAAAAGATAAAACATTAATGTAAGTATTTTAAACATTTACCTTGTATGTTGTTCTTTCGCATGTGCAACAAATCTGCTGTAAACTTAAAAAGCACTTGGGCATAATATGGAAAATTTTAATGAATTGAATATAATTTTTGAGTAGGGTTGTAAACTTGGTGCCGGAAGGAGAAATGTGCCCATTGTGAGCAATATCTTGTTTTACCACAATGTTTTCAAATGTTGCCTGCTGCAGTGGAGTCGAAATGCTGCATGTAAGAACAGCTTAATTAATTAAGTGTCAGGTACCTTGAAAATATACAGAACATGTAACATCCTGGAATATGGAAATATAAATTTGATATATATGCGTTTGGGGCCAATATTACGGCCAAGTTTGCAGTCAGATTATGGCACTTTATGAGCTCCCTTGAGCACAAAGTGCTCAATGTGAGATATTGTTATCACTCATTGTCAATGTCTGGCGTCCAGCGGTCGTCCATTCAAATCTTCTCCTCTGAAACTACTGGTCTGATTTTAAGTAATTTCACAGCAAGGTTCCTTAGGTGGCCCTTACACAAATTATTCAAAGAATTTAATAAATATTTGCTGCGGCATCTGAAAAGGGGAAAAATGCCAACACTTTAAAAGTCTTCTTTTCCAAAAGTACAGGCCTGATTTGGAAATTTTTCTACTAAAATTTTCCTTGGGTTACCCTCTACCAATTATGAAACACCAGTTTTGACTGGGCCCGATTTGGTCCAAATTTGACGGTTACCATTCTCTCCTGGTGAATTCTTTCTTGCATAATGCATGACCCCCCCGCCAATTTTCTTTGGATTGTTTTAAACCTCACAGGTAACTCTTTTCAATGATTTATGGTATTCTACATGAGAAATGTTTAGAAAAAAGTGATAACTAAGCGCTTAAACTGGTCGATTTACATGGAAACAAAGAAGGAATTTATTTGATGTGTTGTGATCTATATGAATTTATTGTGAAAGCTTAAACAATTCTCGTTGAAAAACACTTGGCCAATTAGAAAATAATTTGGCACTTATGTTCTTCGGGTGACATTCTACCAGGATAGGTGAAATTATCACAATCAATTGATAAATATGAACACAAGAGGGTGTGGCTTGTTTTCCTTGTATGCATATTGTTAGAGTATGAAAAACTGTGATTTCTAGCAGACAGCCTTTTAAAAACATAGTGACAAAAGACGAAATTGCTCAAAACAAGCAATTTCTTCTTTTGCCACAATGTTTTCCATTTTTTGACAAAATATGTTCAAAGTAGTCTGCTGCAGAATTGTCGTATGAGGGAAAGGCTTAAATCAGGTGACAAAATAGGACCATTATCAATCTCGTGTTCTTTGTGATTTTGTGGCTATACTAGCTTTGTGCCGTTTCTTACTTGAGCAATTGTCATCCAATCTTCACAGAACAATATCTATGGACTTGTCTGATATGTTGGCCCAATCCGATTTCCAGCCAGATTACCTCAGACAGTCTTTGGTTGTGGCCCCTTGACAGGCATATATATAAATAAATTGTGACAGTTGGGCACACTTGTTATATTTATTTGTATTCTTAGTGATTTCGTGTTTCAGACCTAAAACTGGTGAAGAGATCGTAAAAAAAGCCAAGGAAATGATTGGAGAAATTGGCTACAATTTGTTATGGAGTAATTGTGAGCATTTTGCGAAATTGTGTCGATATGATGTTAAACAAAGTGATCAGGTACATTGTTTTTTCAGTTTTTCAAATGCTTCATATTATAATGAAAATGTACTTACTAAGGTGATACAGCTTTTTATTGATTTATCAGAAGTATTTTTATGGACAAAAGTTCTGCATGGTTCAAATAATCAAAAAATTATACGTTTGAGATACTGTACCTTCATATCAAAATATGTTACACTCTAGAGGCCACTGTTTTCATCTTAAGGGGCGTACTACACGTACCAAAATCTTATTTGACACTCAAACCCTATGTTGTGGGTACTGGTACTCAAAAGAATCGTCTCCGTGTGACAATTATTTTGAGTACCCACAACATAGGGTTTGGTTGAGTCAAAAGAGAGATATGGTTGGGGAAAGACCTGTTTGCTCCTCCTTATTGAGTCCTCTGATATAACAGATGCGCTGGTGTTGGGATAAGCTGTTGATTGACTCAGGAAATGCTGCAATGCGACTGAAATACTTCGAAGGGAGCATAAAATACCGCACAAATTCCATTTTATTTTTAACCCTTTCCCACATATAACCAATTCGCAGATGACGACTTTGGGAACATCGTGGCAAAAATATGAAAAACGTCTATTAATGAAACCATGTAAACTAATAGAGTTGAAAACATTGTGGCAAAAGGAGAAATTGCCCATTAAGAGCAATTTCTCCTTTAGCCAAAATGTTATCAAAAGTTGTCTGCTGCAGAGGCGCCAGAAAGAATCTGTATTAGGGAAAGGGGTAATCTACATCTGAATTGAAAATATATCTTTTATCCCTTTCCCACATTTCCTTTTTACACATTTGCAGCAGATGACTTCTGAAAACATTGCGGTAAATGGGCAAATTATCTCCTTTTGCCACAAAGTTCAATAAATAAACTTTCACTGATAGATATGCCATATTTTGCCCAGGTCGTCTGCCGCAGATTTGTTTCATTTATTAAAGGGTTAAAGGAGAGACTTTTTGTAAAAAAAGAATTTAATGTGAAAAGTGTAGATCTTGATCAGAAAGTGTGTATGTACTGGCTGATCTGGACATATACTGTTCAATAAGACCAACTTGTACCTTTTCTCATTAACTGTTTCATATAAACTATTTTATACTGATTAATTATCTTAGCTGTGATATGTAAACTCCTTCCCTCAAACAGACACACATAAATTGGTTTATACTGATTATTTATCTTAGCTCTGATATGTTAACTCTTCCCTCAAACAGAGAGGTTTCTGAGATCTCTTGGTAAAATAAAATTCAATCTTACACCAACATAAATACATTGTCTGTTACTTTTAAGCTTAAATAAGCTAAAAATACTAAATTGGCAAATACATGTATTCTCTTTAACCCTGCCCCTTCTACAACATATCTGCAGCTAAAACATCGATCGAAAGTCGCTATAAATGAATGTATAGTTAGTTTTGTTTAATTACTGAAAACAGTTGAAATATTGTGGCAAAAGGAGAAATATCTGATAATGAACAATTTCATCTTTTGTCACAATGTTTTCAAAAGTTGTCAGGGAACGTCTTAATAATGGAAAGTTTTAAAACAGATGTGTTTTAACTATGTGAAGTGAGACATTCTACTTCATAGCCAAATTATTGAAATACTATTCAATTAAAAGGTGCTGTGTGCAGTTATGTGGTGTGTGGTGTGTTTACAGTTTCAAAACTAAAGTAACTATTTATTGTTCCCCGCCGGCATGTATCATTATAAGACAATATTCTTTCATATCTTTGTTCATACTAGAGAGCCTAACGTCAGCTTTGTTATAGTATACAATGACATCAGCTTCACCACTTGATCTACCAGCGCTCCCTATCTCTTGGACATAAGCTGTGAAAGTATGGAAACAATTTAAATGACTTTTTGCATGGACATAACTAAAGGTGCAATCTACTCAGTATCTGAACTTTCGGCTTAAAGATTTATCAGATTTTTTCTGTTCTTAAGGTGAACAATGTAGATCAGGAACATACTATGTATGTAATTCACAGGTGTGTCTGCTCATCTGGCTCCGAATTACTGCAACTAGTCCACATATCCGAAAAAGGATCAATATTGGTCACTTTTCGAAGAAAAGAATCAATGTATTAGCCATCAATACAGATCATGATCAGAATACACATATGTGATCTGGATCTAAACTTGTTTCACATGCCCTATACAACATGCTATAACTGTACTTTATTATTATTAATATTATAAGGATACGTGTAAAAGCTTTAACTATTAACTCCATGCTTCCTCACCTTCTATGTGTTTTCAGTTAATGCATATCAAAATTCCGTAATATATTCATTAATTTTTTCAAAATATATGATGTATTTGAGTGCCACACATTTTATTGTACATGTTTTATACATGATATGAGCCTGTGCATGACAGAATCTACAAGTTGGCTTGTATTATATAATTACAATATGGAAAAGGCACTGCCTCAAAACGAGCACAAAACAGAACCTAACAAGATATTACATACCACTATTCAACAGAAGAAACATATCAAAAACCTTATCTTCAATTATTCTTACAAATCAAAACAGTTCTCCCATGTCTTCAGTTTCATTGCATTCAGAGTACTTAAATCTTTATGACCAGTGCCTTTTGTATAATCCATGCTCAATCCTGAAGGATATTTTTAGTAAGTCACAAAATAAGCTCTCTGGGTCCCCCAAAACGGATAGGTGTTGCTCTGAATCTAAACAACTTATTATATCCATCTAAAGCGCTCCGAACATCCACCTTTATCGCTTTAGAGACTTACCTGCTAAACTGTCAGATGACAGATAAAATATAATCTGCAGTATCTAGATCATGGAGTGAATCTCTCTTATGTAATTCCAACGTTGTACATTGAAGTTTTAAAACCAGCATAACTTGAGACATGACTAGAGGGGACTATATAAACAAGAGGACCATGATGGTCCTCTATCGATCACCTGATTTAATCAAACTTAAAAAGTTTTCAGTGTTCTTTTCCCTATATGAGTCTATGAAAAACAAGTGACCCCCGGGAGGGGTCATTTTTGACCCCAGGGCTATAATTTGAACAATCTTGGTAGAGGTCCACTAGATGATGCTACCCCTGGGGAGGGGTAAATTTTGACCCCAGGGCTAAAATTTGAACAATCTAGGTAGAGGTCCACTAGATGATGCTACATACTAAATATCAAAGGCCTGGGGCCTCTACTTTTAGACAAGAAGTTTTTTTAAGTTATTTTCTATATGAGTCTATGCCAAATGATAGACCCAAGAAGAGGGGTCATTTTGACCCCAGGGCTATAATTTGAACAATCTTGGTAGAGGTTTATTAGATGATGCTACATACCAAATATCAAAGGCATGGGCCTTCTACCTTTAGACAAGAAGATTTTTAAAGTGTTTCCCCTATACGAGTCTATGTTAAACAAGTGACCCCCGGGGAGGGGTCATTTTTCACCCCAGGGCTATACTTTGAACAATCTTGGTAGAGGTTCACTAGATGATGCTACATACCAAATATCAAAGGCATGGGCCTTCTACTTTCAGACAAGAAGATCTTTTAAGTTGTGGTTAATTTCCCCTTTTTTGTTGCCGTGGCAGCCAAAGTTCTGCATGGAATAGAATTTTTTGAACAAGTTTGAAAGAAATCCACCCAAGGAACATTCCTGTAACATTATTTTGAATTTGGTTAATTTGTGTAGGAGGAGTAGTCGTTTGTTGGAAAATGTGAACGGACGGACGACGACGACGACGAACGACGACGACGACGGACGACGGACGGTGACCGGTTACAAAAGCTCACATTGCACTTCGTGCATTGGTGAGCTAAAAAGTTCCAACTCTGATAATATCCAGGGTCGTGTAAGTTCATGGTGTTGGCAAGTCTTTTCTTCACTGATCGTGATTGTTAATCATCCTTCAGATCCCGGATGTGGTCATGTGGTCGGGGTGTACATGCGGATAGATGTCTCCTCTAAATTGTCAGATACTGCAAACTCTCAATGTTAAACTACTGTTTTAGTTATATTAAAATGAAATGGAATGTTTAATTTTGACACAAATAATTTTTTTAATATAATTACATATTGCACTTTTTAATTGATTGTTGGGATGGGTCTACACGGATACGTCTGTTATGTCTTAGTGGAAGCATCTCTACAACGGTTAAATCACTATTGTTTACAATGTTAAGCCGTGGGAAAATCACATTCCAAAGTGATGACATCATCATATCTATTTTCCTCATAGCGTTTCACTACCACTCTATTTTTATACGACCATTTCTTAAAAACGGTACGTATTATGGTATGGTCATGTCCCTCCGTCCGTCCCTCCGTCCGTCCGTCCGTCCGTCCGCCCGTCCGTCCGTTCGGGTTTTCTGCACTTTTTTCTTACGAACTTTAAGCTATTGAGCTGACATTTTGTATAAGGCTTTGTAGTGATGTTCATATTTCCTGGGATTTTGTCAATTTTTGAATGAGTTATGCCCCTTTTTGGACTTAGACTATTTGTTTTCCTCACTTTTTGTCTACATGCTTTAATGTTTTGAGCTGAAATTATGTATATGGCTTTGTAAGCAAGTGTCACAGATCAAGTTCATATTTCCTGGATTTCGTAAATTTTTGAATGAGTTATGCCCCTTTTTGGACTTAGAATATTTGTTTTCCGCACTTTTGTTCTACATGCTTTGATGTATTGAGCTGAAATTATGTATATGGCTTTGTAATCAAGTGTCACAGATCAAGTTCACATTTTCTCGAATTTCGTCATTTTTGAATGAGTTATGCTCCTTTTTGGACTTAGAATATTTGTCAATTTCTGCATGAGTTATGCATTTTTCATTAACTTAATAACTTTTTACAACAAACAATATATCAAAACAAAGAGGAAACTTACAAAGAAGTCCTGACGGGCGATTAAATCCTGATGTAATTTTAAATCAATTTATACACACTTTTAACTCCAACAGACATTCGCCCTGGGTCTGTGGTTTGCAGTTTCCGTGATATAACTGAAGTATTATTGAAAATTATGTAAAATCCTATAAATTTGTATGCATTAATCTTAACATTATTTCAGTTGTAACACAGAAACTGTTTGCTTATTCATGATCCCTCGATAAATGAACCAGTACTTGGCTAGTAAATGTAGCTTGCCATGACCAAAAACGAACAGCGGATCGAACCCAGAGACGCCTGGTTCCACAATATGGACGCAAACCACAGGGCCACGGCGAATTTCCTGTGCATAAAATAAAGCAAAATATAATAATCTAATATTATATAATCATCTGCTTTGCTTCTGTTTACTTCATTTTGATTTTTTGAACTACACATTTATAAGTATAATTTTGATATATTTTTTTAGTTTGTCAGCAATCATTATCTTAAGTTATGATGTCCAGCCTTGCCACGTGTAGGCCGACTCTGAAATAGCCACATTTTGAAAACAGGCCAAAAATGTTCCAAATGTTTACCAAAACATAAATGTAATTTAAAAAAAAATGCAGAATTGCAAATACCCAAATCTGCAATTATCATTAATTGGATCGCTGCCCTGAGTTCTGCAAAGCACATAGTCAATCACAATATTTGATATTGCAGTCAAGATTTACCTTTTATCAGACCTGGTGAGCTTGTTTTTTACCCAACATGACCCATATTTGAATTTGGCTATAAATCATCAAGACAATAATAAGGACAAAATTTCAAAATAATCAAGTAGAAATATGTGCTTTCCGTCTTGACATTTTCTTTAATTTGGCCTAGTGACCCACATTTTTAAAACATGACCTATT
The DNA here is from genome assembly GCA_031761405.1 of Serripes groenlandicus. NCBI lineage: Eukaryota > Metazoa > Mollusca > Bivalvia > Cardiida > Cardiidae > Serripes > Serripes groenlandicus. Next base: position 115,880 of record JASEVX010000418.1, on the reverse strand, counting down.
TTACGAATTGGTCTAGCTATTGACAAGACAAACAGTCTTACAACGTGTCAAGCTGCTAATGCAAATAATGCAGTCTCTAGAGTGTAAACATATTTTTCTCAATTCTAGCGTAGTGACCTAGTTTTAGACAGAAGATTGACCTTCACAAAAACTATAGATTATATATCATGAAGACATCTATTGTGAAATATGTTTCAAACATGCTTGATATATAAATGCAGCTTCACAATATCACAAGTGTTCCTTTAATTTGGCGAAGTGACCCTTTTCAATCTTGGATTAGATATTATCCCAAAAAATATTAATTTGTCAATAGAAACCTAGTTCTTGACCGGGACATGACCTACCTGTATATTCGAACTTAGACTAGATATCATCAAGACAATTATTCTAATAAAGTTTCAATATATGCTCAATTAAAATGCAGCCTCCAGAGTGGTTCACAGGGTTTCCCTTCAATTTCACCTTGTGACTTAGTTTTTGACCACACATGATCCAGTTTTGAACTTGGAAAGATTTGATACAGGATGAAAGTTCGGATTAAACATTCATATCTATTGGATGCAAAATGTGCCTGTAGAGTGTTCACAACAATTGGTGTTGATGCCCGACGATTGACAACATTATGTGATCACAAGAGATCACCTGGAGCACTTGTGCTCCAGGTGAGCTCTAAATGAAAATTGCTTATTTAGTCTCAAATGAAATTTGTTTTAAAACAAAAAGTTTGAAAAAAATTAAATTAAGGTCTTATCCCTGTCCCATGTACAACATATATGCAGTAGAAGGTTTTATTTCCTAGACAAAAAAAGAAAACACTTTGGCAAAAGTAAAAAGTGCTTGGTTAGAATGATTTATTTGCGCTTGATTCATAGTGTTTACAAAAGTGGTCACCTGCAGAGTCGTCAGAAAACGTATATAATGTAAAAAGGGTTAAAATGAATAGTATAACGGTTTATCTGAGTGATATGATGTTTAGCCACTTGATAAATTTATATATTCGAAATTGAAGAATTACTTTGAAACAGATCATTAAGTTTCCACTCCTGACAATGCATTATAGTACAAGCATATATGACATGACTTCACACAAATGGCACAGCACTCTTTCAACTGGTTTATCTCAATACATATGGTCCTGTATAACATATCAAAAGTCTTAAAGGAATCCAAGTGGTGAAAGTATTAAAGAAGTACTGAAATCGGGGATGGCATTTTTCCCCCATTTGCTACTCCATGCTAAAAAAGTGGATTTTAGCATGTCTGCTTGTCCTGATGCCACACAAAGGGTTCATTACTATATCCGAATCTACCAGAAACTTTGGTTAACATGAGAGACATGAAGTGGATGCAGAGGAGTGCCTGTCCAGAGAATTCACAAAATTAGAGATAACAAATTGAAGTGATTTGCGAATTCATGGAACAGAATTCATTGCAAAAAACGTCAAATTGATCGTTGCAAAATGTGCAATAAGTGCAATCATGGTGTAGTTATTTTGGCACAGTGACTGTACTTTAAAAATGAATATTCATGTTTTTGTTATTGCATTGTCATCACATCCTGAACTATGAGTGACCCTCCAAGATGTGGCCATTTGTAGGTCTACAAAGGGAGAGCACAGCCACATCCATGAAAATCCCAAATGATGAGTATTCACACATCACCTGGGAAACTGGTTCATCAAGTTTGCCGCAAGAATTATAACCAGCCAACAACAGATAGCGAAAGAAATGAATGCGAACGGACCAGTAGACTTAGTCGACAGCATATGCGGACTAAGTTCATCTGATGCGAAGGGGATCCCATTATGACACAGACTGTATGTTCTGTGGATTGTCAGCACATGTTGGGACCAAGAGGAAGCGTTCTGACAGTGTGGACAGTTGGGTTCAAGGATCTGCTCTTAACAACTTGTAATAAAAGAGGAGATGCCTTGGACAAGACATAGTGGAAAAGGTCGTGTGTTGCATGTGCATGCCCTACATGCTGCAGATGCCCAGTGTATCACCAAGTGTATAGCGTGAATTTCCGTACAAGAAGAATATACCAGATTAGCAGACCAGCGAAACTGAGGTAAAAAAAACGAAAGCTAGGTCGCACAAGACAAAGAAAGAGTCGAGCCTTTCTGGAAGTTGCACATCCCTTGAAGAAAATGACGATGAAAAGATCACGATCAATGATATTGTAGCCGGATGGAAAACAACGTGACCAGGCTCAGAACTTCAAGCATATGGCCACACTCATATGAGTCCATAACTGAAGGAACATTTTGGTACAGAGGTCATCAAACCGAGATAAGTGGAAGGACAAATGTGCTTACCTGCAGAAGCACAGCAAAACGATCTTCATGACTTAATGCTGAGCACGAAAGCTGATCCCGAAACAGAGAAGAAGAGGATCATCGAAACTGCTGCCAATCTCAACAAGATGTCATTAAATCAGTTGGACACATCCATGATGTATATCCTAACTGCAACTCACTGAAGTCTGAATAGGGATGCCATCACTCCTTCCAGGAAAGCCTCAGGTTTGTACTGAAAGGGTTGTGCTTGTCGTATGAAATCTGCCTCTATCGACAAGCACTCATGCAGGCTACCCGACAAAGAGTTAATCTCGCGGCACACTGCAGATTGGGCTAGGAGTCCAGGTCCACTCCACTTTTCACACGCTCTTTGTCGATACTCTTCACGAGCTTAGAGGTGCAAACCTTTTTGCAATGCTCTGGTGTCACATACAACTGACATTCCTGGCTTCTCAGGTGAGTTCATCCAGTACGCCGCTACAATGTGGACCACAACATTCGCAGCCTGGATGGCAACAACCCCTTCATGGTATTAGGATGGATTGCTGCGTAACACCAGCTACCAAATCCCATCTAAAAAAAAGTCACCCCTCATGACATATCCATGGTGGGTAGAGTTCCAATCCTGTTCACGAGGAAGAAGGTCGTGGAACAGGACGCAGTGACGTAACAGAAGCCTTGTCACTATGGGAGTCACCATACTTCATATGGAAAGAGCAGCCATCCTGTTTGCCTCACCAAGGCCAGCATGGTATGAGGGTGATGCAGTGCGTACAGCATGGCAATCATCCAGCGAATCATCCTTCGTCATTCTCCTAATGATTGACATGAATCCCAGTGAAGCCACTTGCATTTTCTCCACACTGAAGTTTGTAAGTAAGCATGCCCACCGCATGAAACCGCACCCATCATTACTCTTGCTCAAACACTCATGGTGGAAGGCCCTGCTGATCAATGGTGTGAGCCAGAATTAAGTGACTTGAAGAACATAGTCCTGGAACTTGGAGGCTTCCACACTGAAATGAGCTCTGGGGGCCATTTTGACATTTAATGGCTGGATCTGGGTTACAATAAGTTATGGAGCAAGATATATTGCAGCCAGCGATGTAGTGCACATGATTAAGGGAGGCAATGGCACGGGCGGTGCGTGCACACCACTTTGTCGACGCGGTCCTCAATGCCATGATGGTGTCTGACGCCACTTGATGTGGCTCTCCCTCAGCAGCATGGATAGCCAGAAGATATGACTATCTCTCAGCAGAATAGATGAGCCAGAAAATGTGTATCTCCCTCAGCAGCCTGGGAGCCAGAAGAGCTGATTCA
>JASEVX010000418.1:83896-112054 GCA_031761405.1 Serripes groenlandicus | reverse complement strand
TAATCATCTGCTTTGCTTCTGTTTACTTCATTTTGATTTTTTGAACACATTTATAAGTATAATTTTGATATATTTTTTTAGTTTGTCAGCAATCAATATCTTAAGTTATGATGTCCAGCCTTGCCACGTGTAGGCCGACTCTGAAATAGCCACATTTTGAAAACAGGCCAAAAATGTTCCAAAATGTTTACCAAAACATAATGTAATTTAAAAAAAATGCAGAATTGCAAAATACCCAAATCTGCAAATTATCATTAATTGGATCGCTGCCCTGAGTTCTGCAAAGCACATAGTCAATCACAATATTTGATATTGCAGTCAAGATTTACCTTTTATCAGACCTGGTGAGCTTGTTTTTTTACCCAACATGACCCATATTTGAATTTGGCTTATATATCCTCAAGACAATATATAAGACAAAATTTCAAAATAATCAAGTTAGAAATATGGCTTCCAGTCTTGACATTTTCTTTAATTTGGCCTAGTGACCTACATTTTAAAAAACATGACCTATTTTACGAAATTGGTCTAGCTATTGACAAGACAAACAGTCTTACAAAGTGTCAAGCTGCTAATGCAAATAATGCAGTCTCTAGAGTGTTAAAAATATTTTTCTCAATTCTAGCGTAGTGACCTAGTTTTAGACAGAAGATGACCTTCACAAAAACTTAGATTATATATCATGAAGACATCTATTGTGAAAATGTTTCAACATGCTGATATTTAAAATGCAGCTTCCACAATATTCACAAAGTGTTCCTTTAATTTGGCGAAGTGACCCTTTTTCAATCTTGGATTAGATATTATCCCAAAAAATATTAATTTGTCATAGAAACCTAGTTCTTGACCGGACATGACCTACCTGTATATTCGAACTTAGACTAGATATCATCAAGACAATTATTCTAATAAAGTTTCAATATATGCTCAAATTAAAAATGCAGCCTCCAGAGTGTTCACAGGGTTTCCCTTCAATTTCACCTTGTGACTTAGTTTTTGACCTCACATGATCCAGTTTTGAACTTGGGAAAGATTTGATACAGATGAAAGTTCGGATAAACATTCATATCAATTGGATGCAAAATGTTGCCTGTAGAGTGTTCACAAGGCAATTGGTGTTGATGCCCGACAGATTGACAACATGTGATCACAAGAGATCACCTGGAGCACTTTGTGCTCAGGTGAGCTAAATGAAATTGCTTAATTTAAAGTCTCAAATGAAATTTTGTTTTAAACAAAATGTTTGAAAAAATTAAATTAGGTCTTATCCCTGTCCCATGTACAACATATATGCAGTAGAAGGTTTATTTCCTAGACAAAAATGAAAACACTTTGGCAAAAGTAAAAAGTGCTTGGTTAGAATGATTATTGCTTTATTCATAGTGTTTACAAAAGTGGTCACCTGCAGAGTCGTCAGAAAACGTATATATTTGTAAAAAAGGGTTAAAATGAATAGAATAACGGTTTATCTGAGTGATATGATGTTTAGCCACTTGATAAATTTATATATTTCGAAAATTTGAAGAATTACTTTGAAACAGATCATTAATGTTTCCACTCCTGACAATGCATTATAGTACAAGCATAATATGACATGACTTCACACAAATTGCAACAGACACTCTTTCAACTGGTTTATTCTCATACATATGTCCTGTATAACATATCAAAAGTCTTAAGGAATCCAAGTGGTGGAAAGTATTAAAGAAGTACTGAAATCGGGGATGGCATTTTCCCCCATTGCTACTCATGCTAAAAAAGTGATTTTAGCATGTCTGCTTGTCTGATGCCCACACAAAGGGTTCATTACTATCCGAATCTACCAGAAACTTTGGTTAACATGAGACATGAAGTTGGATGCAGAGGAGTGCCTGTTCAGAAGGAAATTCACAACAAATTGAAGTGATTTGCGGAATTCATGTGAACAGAATTCATTGCAAAAACGGTCAAATTGATCGTTGCAAAATGTGCAATAAGTGCAATTCATGTGTAGTTATTTGGCACAGTTACTGTACTTTAAAAATGAATATTCATGTTTTTGTTATTGCATTGTCATCACATCCTGAACTATGAGTGACCCTCCAAGATGTGCCATTTGTAAGGTCCCTACAAAGGGAGATGCACAGCCAACATCCATGTAAATCCCGAAATGATGAATATTCACACATCACCTGGGAAACTGGTTCATCAAGTTTGCCGCAAGAAATATACCAGCCAACAACAGATAGCGAAAGAAATGAATGAGAACGGACCAGTAGACTTAGTCGACAGGCATATGCGACTAAGTTCATCTGATGCGAAGGGATCCCATTATGACACAGACTGTATGTTCTGTGGGATGTCAGCACATGTTGGGACCAAGAGGAAGCGTTCTGACAGTGTGGACAGTTGGGTTCAAGGATCTGCTCTTAACAACTTGTAATAAAAGAGGAGATGCCTGGACAGACATAGTGAAAAGTCGTGTGTTGCATGTGCATGCCCTACATGCTGCAGATGCAGTGTATCACCAAGTGTATAGCGTGAATTTCCGTACCAAGAAGAATATACCAGATTAGCAGACCAGCGAAACTGAGGTAAATAAACGAAAGCTAGGTCGGCAACAAGACAAAGAAAGAGTCGAGCCTTTCTGGAAGTTGCAATCATCCTTGAAGAAAATGACGATGAAAAGATCACGATCAATGATATTGTTAGCCGGATGGAAAACAACGTGACAGGCTCAGAACTTCAAGCATATGGCCACACTCATATGAAGTCCAAACTGAAGGAACATTTTGGTAACAGAGTCATCCAAACCGAGATAAGTGGGAAGACAAATGTGCTTACCTGCAGAAGCACAGCCAAAACGATCCTTCATGACTTTAATGCTGACAGGAAAGCTGATCCCGAAACAGAGAAGAAGAGGATCATCGAAACTGCTGCCAATCTCAACAAGATGTCATTAAATCAGTGGAAACATCCCATGATGTATATCCTAACTGCAACTCACTGAAGTCTGAATAGGATGCCATCAACTTCCTTCCAGAAAGCCTCAGGTTTGTACTGAAAGGGTTGCTTGTCGGTATGAAAACTGCCTCTATCGGACAAGCAATCATGCAGGCTACCCGACAAAGAGTTAATCTCGCGCCACTGCAGATTGGGCTAGGAGTCCAGGTCCACTCCACTTTTCATCACGCTTCTTTGTCGATACTCTTCACGAGCTTAGGAGGTGCAAACCTTTTTCGGCAATGCTCTGGTGTCACATACAACTGACATTCCTGGCTTCTCAGGTGAGTTCATCCAGTACGCCGCTAACAATGTGGACCACAACATTCGCAGCCTGGATGGCAACAACACCTTTCATGGTATTAGGATGATTGCTGCCGTAACACCAGCTACCAATCCCATCCTAAAAACAAAGGTCACCCCTCATGACATATCCATGGTGGGTAGAGTTCCAATCCTGTTCCACGAGGAAGAAGGTCGTGGAACAGACGCAGTGACGTACCAGAAGCTTGTCACTATGGAGGCACCATACTTCATATGGAAGACAGCCATCCTGTTTGCCTCACCAAGGCCAGCATGGTATGAGGTGATGCAGTGCGTACAGCATGGCAATCATCCAGCGAAATCATCCTTCGTCTTTCTCCTAATGATTGACATGAATCCCAGTGACGCCACTTGCATTTTCTCCACACTGAAGTTTGTAAGTAAGCATGCCCACCGCCATGAAACCGCACCCATCATTACTCTTGCTCAAACACTCTGGTGGAAGGCCCTGCTGATCATTGGTGTGAGCCAGAATTAAGTGACTTGAAGAACATAGTCCTGGAACTTGGAGGCTTCCACACTGAAATGAGCTTCCTGGGGGCCATTTGACATTTAATGGCTGGATCTGGGTTACAATAAGTTATGGAGCAAGTATATGCAGCCAGCGATGTAGTGCACATGATTAAAGGGAAGGCAATGGCACGGGCTGTGCGTGCACACCACTTTGTCGACGGCGTCCTCAATGCCATGATTGTGTCTGACGCACTTGATGTGGCTCTCCCTCAGCAGCATGGATAGCCAGAAGATATGACTATCTCTCAGCAGAATAGAGAGCCAGAAAATGTGTATCTCCCTCAGCAGCCTGGGAGCCAGAAGATGCAGATTCACAGGAAATCACTGATGACAGACGAAATCAGATGAAGATACCTAGAGACGGAATGGAAAACACTGATCTGAATAAAGTCGCTTTACTCTATGCACATGTGATGGAAGGATCATTGCCTGCAGAGGAGGCTTGTCAAGCTGATGTTGTGCTCAGAATAAAGGAACTGCTCAGAAACAAAACCGAATCCCTTAAATCCTCTAGTAGGACTGCTGCCCTCTGATTGCAGTACATGGTGGATATGGTAGACATACCGCGCAAGTTTCTGAGAGCAGAACGTACCGGAAACGGAGCACTGCACATTGAGGCAATATCAAAAATGCTTCCTTTCATGGCAGCATCTGGGCACAATCTATATACGAAATCGGCTCGAATCAATGTGCAGCGGATGTGCAAACTTCAGGTGGAACATCCAGATGTCTACCAAAGATTTGAAGGGGGATACCATGTGGTCAGAAGAAGTGATCCCCTATTGGCTGGCCTCTCAGTATATCTCAGCATCGAGCAGGTGCTGATGAGGAGTATGAAGACCAGTGGTGGCCTCACAAGATACCGAGGGATAACAGAGCAGCAGCATTTTAAACAGCTCCCCGCTATGCCAGCTTTCGCTAAAGTCAACAATGTCATGCAAGAGCTAACAGGAGTCAACTACTACAACACTGGTGAGCAGAACAATGACATGACAGATGCAAGAAATAACGTGACCTGAAGGGTACACACACAGTTCTGAACTATCTCCATGCGCAGTGTCTCGACATGGGTCCATGCACATATTACTGTGAATGTTGACAAAGCAAAAACCATCGGGAACACCATCTTGGCCAGGATGGCTGGACAAACCACTGCTGATGATACTCAAGAAGAGGGATCAGACAATCACCTTGAGCACTCAATCCTCAGTGAAAATCGGTGGCGAAGCAGTACAGGTGGATCTTCAATTACTTTTCCAGCGACTCACAGAATCATCAAAAGCATCACGAGATATGGCATCCGTGTTCAAGTATGAGCTGTGCAGTCATCCACCAGCACTGTTTGACACCTCACTTCTGCTTCGACAGCCACATACACAACTGCTAACCGATGCCACCTGGGCCCTCCTCACACCTGACCTTCCAGGGATTACAGGCCAAGTTCAGTTTGTGCTTGACGGCCATATTTTGTCCGGCCTATTTCTTCCAAATCACTGGGTGGAATTCAATACATTTTTAGTTGAAGCTTCTTTACCAAGAGGAGATGTGCATATCATAAAGGTCATACAATTGCATGTTATTTTACAGAGTTATGGCCCTTTTGTTGGTCGGTCGGAAGCCATATTTTGAGTCAAGGTGCTGTTTTGGGGGTATTCATCATCTTCAGTGATAGTTCTAGTTCTTTTTTGAATTGCCATGTATTATTCATATCTCAATTCATGTTTATATTCTTACAGTGAATATTCCTTTATATGATGCAATTTTGTACATGGATGAGACTTCAATACATATAGATTATGTTATTTTTCAGTAGTTTTTGTAAAAAGTGCAAATTTGATTTCATAAACAGTATAGATACAGATCAGCCTGTGCATCTGCACATTCTGATCAAGATCAACACTGTTCACATATTTATAATTCAGTCTTGCTAGCCGCTTCTGTCAGTTTGTGTAGATAAGGATTATATGAAGCAGACTGATCTGGACATAAGTGCTGCCTCAGTGGTGTAGTGGAAGAGCATTTGCCTTGGGTGCAGGAGATCCTGGTAATACCATAGACTTTATAAAAATGGTAGTTGTGGCTGCCCTCCTTGGCGCTCAGGGTTGCGGGGTTAGTTAGCATTACGACTGACTGGTGTCAGTAGAACTGGTAGCTTGCCCAGGAAACACTGTGATATAACTGAAAGCGGCGTAAAACACCAAACAATCAACTGAACATAAATACCAACTTGTACTGTTTCACATGGTTGGGCTCAAATATAGTTCTGATTGTTTTTCTTTCTCTTATTACAGAGAAGTAAGCAGTACATGGTCTCTTAGTAAAATGTTAGGTCCTGAGATTATTGAAGACAATTATAGCAGTGATGACTTCAGGTAAGACATATTGAATTAATCCTTTCCCACATATAGACGTTTTTCTAACACATCTACAGCAGACGACTTTTAGAAACATTTTGCAACAATTTTTAGCTCACCTATGCACATTTGAGCTTGTTAATACTCTACAGGCTACATTTTGCATTCAATCTTCATGAAAGTTTATCAGAACATTCATCTCCATCAAATCTTAGACAAGTTAGAAACTGGACAATATGAGCTCAAAAACTACGTCACTAGGTCAAATTGAAGAGAAATCTTGTTAACACTCTGTAGGCCGCATTTTCAACTTGAGCATGTTGAAACTTAATCAGAATGTTTGTCTTGATGATATGTAGGTCAAGTTTAAATATGGGTCATATTGGGCCAGAAACTAGGTCACTATGCCAAATTGAAGGAAAATCTTGTTAACTCTGTAGAATACGCATTTTTTGCTACAGCAGCTTGACATTCAATGAGAATGTTTATCTAAATGATATCTTGGACAATTTCAAATATGGGTAGAATACGCATTTTTTGCTACAGCAGCTTGACATTTAATGAGAATGTTTATCTAAATGATATCTTAGCCAAGTTCGAATATGGGTCATATTGGGTCAGAAACAAGGTCAATAAAGGAAAATGTTTTCAAACTTCGGAAGCCGCATTTTTAATGTTGTCTTGATGATATTTAGTCCATGTTGGAATATGGGTCATATCAGGTAAAACAACATAGATCACTAGGCCAAATGAAGGAAAATTGTGTTAACACTGTGGAGGTTGCATTCAGAATAATTGTCTTGATGTGTTTTGCATTGCAGAACATTGTATACTTAAGGTGAGTGATCCAGGGACATCGTGGCCCTCTTGTTATTGTTTCATTTAAAAGAGAATTTTCTTATTTTTGGCTTGATTATTTGAAAGTTGTCTGCTGCAGGTTTGTTACAAATATATAGGATACCCTTACAAACAGAGTAATAGCATGTGCCAGTTGGTTTGCATTCAGTATTACAAATGAACTTTTTTATGAGTTAACTTCTTTTTCAATGTCTTAAGATATTTTAATGAAACTTGGTACAAGTGAAAGTCGTGAATTGTATTAAGATATAAGATCATATCAGTTCTTGAGTTCTAGTGTTATCTGCCGTTGAACTTTTAATCTCTTTTTTTTTTCTTTTCTGTTTATACATGTACTATCAAAGCAGATTGCTGAGGTATTAAACAACCTTTAGTGATTGTTCTAGTTCTGTTTTGATGTACACCGTTAAGGTAAAACTTATTAATGTGTGTAAAAAAATGCTTTGTACAAATGAACATCAGAATGTTTGTATGCTGTTATTTTTCCAAAAACACATAATTGAAATGTAAAACTAGATCTTATTTAATAATCAAATTGCATTTCAGCAAGTAGGCTTTCTTTTATACACCTAAAGACGTGAATTTGGATTGGGAAGAACCTTGGAATTGTGCATTTTAGCAATGGTCTGACCTTTGGATGCAAGTTTCGTGTTGGAATGTTTTACTGAGTTGTGTTTGTAATATGATCATGAACTAATTTAAATTTGCTAAAAGATAAGCTATAAGTAACCGTCTTCCATCAATACTTTTCAGATGCTGTTACAGATAACCATGTAAATGAAAGTTCCATTTCAGTCTCAGAACATGGTAAGCTGAAAGTTGTTACTCTTATTTATTTATCCAGAAACTGATATACTCTAGCTAATAATAAGATCCTTTCTTCACTTTATTCTAGCCCTGTCTGAGTTTTGAAGCACCTGGTGGTAGCTGATGATGTATACTAAAATATTTTAAGGACACATGAATCTTTAAGTTGTACCTCTGTATGCATGTGTGTAGTATAAGTTGGGAAATACAAAACTCATTGTTCAGAAACAAACTTACTTGAGTAAAAATATTTTTGTCTTAATATAGCTCTAGCCCAGTCATGCGTTTGCTTTTGTACCACCTACATAATTATTTTCTGACCAAGATGACAATCATTTAAAAGCGTTTTTTAACGTTGTACCTCAGAATGCTGATGTATAGTTAACCTTAACTTAGTCAATAGACATTTTGCTTGATTTCCAAAAACTGTCTCTTTTTGTCACTACCTCTCAGCTCTGCTCTCATTAGTATTAAATCATTTGATTTATTAAATCTAGGACTTGTTTAAATTTTCACCAGGAAGACCATGTAGATTCATATATATTGTGTGAAAAGAAATGCTTCGTAAAGATTTACCTCAGAATGTTTGTATGTTGCTATTATTCAATAAACACATTATTATCCACTCGGCTAACGAAGTTTGCAAGGGGATGTAGTAATGGGACTATCCGTTTGTGCCCACTCTACACTAAACATCCTTCGACAGATCTTAACCAAACTTGGTATACAGTTAGTACATGGCAAGGTCTAGAAGCCTGTTTATTTTCAAGGTTAATGTCAAAATTGGACTTTGACTATTCCATATCAACAACCTTGTGACCACTCTACACTGAACATCCTTTGAACAATTTTAACCAAACTTGGTATACAGTTAGTATATGGCAAGGTCTAGAAGTCTATTTATTGTCAAGATCAAAATTGGACTTTGACTATTTTCCCATATCAACAACCTTGTGACCACTCTACACTGAACAATTGTATGGTGATTTACTCCGTTTTCAACAATTTTCAATTATATACTGGCAGCCATTTCACATATTCATGTGTGTCATGGCTTCCTCACACCAGTACTAAATATTTCACATATCCATGTGTATCATGGCTTCCTCACACCATTACTCAATATTTCACATATCCATGTGTTTTATGACTTCCTTACACCATTACTCAATATTTCACATATACATGTGTTTTATGACTTCCTCACACCAGTACTCAATATTTCACATATCCATGTGTTTCATGGCTTCCTCATACCAGTACTCAGTATTTCACATATCCATGTGTATCATGGCTTCCTCACACCAGTACTCAATATTTCACATATCCATGTGTACATGTATCATGACTTCCTCACACCAGTACTCAATATTTCACATATACATGTGTTTCATGGCTTCCTCACACCAGTACGCAACGAAACAATCGTTTCATGCAAATATCTGCTTTTCCTCATACACTGTTAGCACATTGATGGAAGACGAATGAAGCTTTTTGCATAGACGTTTGTACACATAGTTCTGAAACACATTGAAAAACTATTCCATTTGTTCGTTAGCATTTTCATCCATGCCACTTCTGGGGATTTCGAAACCACAAACAACAACCCGATCAATAAATATGAAGCTGTAACGACATGGAAGTGATATGTCATACATTAAACCACAAACAGCAAACCAAACAATGAATATGAAGCTGTGGAAAGTAATGGAAAGTAAGTTATGCGTTATTAATACCATTTGATGAATACTAACCTGCAATGTCATATGAGTATAACACATCGCTGATAAATCAAATGAGCATCGACGCAGGAAAATAAAGTGTACATTCGGGCATATGCGATCAGTGTAGATCCAGGATCTGCCCTTTTTGGTATAAAATTTATGGACCATTCATGATCTTATAGAAAAAAGTGAAGACACTGATCGAAAAGTGGGAATTAATGGTCCGATCTTAAATTTCACGAAGGGCTAATGCACGTGTTCGTCTGTGGAAGGGTAACTACAAATGTCAGTCATTTCCTTATTAAATGGAATTTTCAATGTCAAATTGGTGTTGTTAATTTAAAACAAATCAAACGAACGATCCCTGCCAAGTGTCAAAGATAGATGTTTAAGTCGGACACAAATGATGCTGTTTAATACAAACGAAATTACTCAAACAAACCTTATGCATGAATATATTTAATGACACATAACATTTTCTGTGACACAACATAGACACAGAATTGCGAGAAATGTGTGTTAAGCGTCTTTATAATATTTTACATTTTTGTTGAGTAATTCGGGGTTCATCGGAATTCTGTGTGTATCTTTACCCCATATACAGGCGTTTTTTGACGCATCTGAAGCATATTACTTTTGTAAAGCTTGTGTGAAAAGGAGTAATTGCTTTTTCAATGACTGCTCATTCATTTCTAGCCTGTTTCCGTTAATCATTTTCATAGATTTGTTGTATGGGAAAAGTAAGAATAGAAAAAGTGTGTGCATTTCAGCATGACAATATACTGATAATCCAAGTAAGGCGAGTATCGACTGGTAATAATATAATTTTCTCTCACATCATCAACTTCAAAGTAAAATAACCAGTATCCGTCCTTGATTTGTCTAAGTCACATGAAGAGCTTAATGTGAAACAGTTGTAACTGATATTTTTCATCAGAACTGAATTTTCTGTATTTGTAAGTTTTTTCGTTTTTTATATAAATGTACATCCTGCAAAAATTATAATTTTAAATACTTAAATTTAACCCCAAAAATGTTTATTTGTCCTAAGGTTGCATCTCAAGCAGTCAGCCTCTATTGGCATAAAACATCCAAATAATTTATTGGAGCGAAACTGTTGTATCTGAGAAATGTGTACAAACTCTTCAAATGTAGAAAGAATATTTTTAGATGAGACTTTAAGAAAGAATATTTATACGTATTAATGTATCGTTTTACGTACTAAACATATTTAAATAATATAGAACATCATGTTAACAAGATGTGGCCCTGGTCTTCAGATTGTTTGACTTTAAGAATTCCCGTAATAACATGTTCAATGGTTTGCACATTCAAGTCGTTTGAGGATTCCAGTAACTTCTTGGTATCCATTCCATCTGTATTTCTTTGCTTTGGGACTCGTTTAATTGTTCAAATTTCCTGTTTTGACATTAAAATGCTGCATGGGGATGATCGAAGTCCTTTTTTTTGTTTCATGTTACATTTTTATAAATTTCTATTCCAAGCCTCCATGTCATCTATTCGTTATACAAGTTTGAGATACGTCCTTGACTTATAACTTAATCTGACGAGGTTGGGATAATTGATAATTATTGAGGACGTAATATTCTATTGATCTTGCATGCTAAATTATGTTTTCAGATAAATCTATATTTATTTTAACTAGTTTTAAGAAATTACTAGCAGATTTCAACAGTCCCTTCATAAATGACTACAACTTAATATAATGACGTCACGCGCGTGCATAAATATGCGCCGAATAACATTGTGAACACACGACATACGGAAGCTTAATAGTGCCTTAGTAGAAGTGTAAGTATTACGGATTGGCCGTCTATTCAGTACACACAATAAGTCAACATGTATGTCAACCTCCGTGTCTTGAAAATGAATAGTTGTATTGGATCTGAAAGTCGTTGTTTATAGTTAGTTAAGGCTATAGAAGTTCAAGTAACACTCGAAGTTTCAATACAAAAGACTATATAGTATTGACAATTGTGATGCTTAGTCGTCGTTTAAATTGGAGATATTCATTTTTGAAAAGGGATACCGTCACTGCTGTAAGTAGACATGTCGAAGACACGTACGAAACTTTTAGTTTTAAGAATCATAAACACTAGCTGTACGTAAAATAGAGGTTATATAACAAGAAGAAACATATTCTGGATATATAGATGTAACGCACAATAATTTTTGTCGGAACTGCTGTATGAAAGACAAATCCATTGACTAACTGACGATAGAACTTAAATATTTGTCGTTTATTGCGGAGAAGTTTAAGTGTGAAAATACTTGGGGAAACGTAGATATGTTATAGGACAGAACTCGCATCGGATTGTACTTAAACAAGATTACATATGAACTGATCATGAGAAAATAAACAAGTCTATGTATGCAACATTATCAATGAAGAAAGACAGTTCATGATGGAAGACTGAACATGCAAATTCCGTGTGATGTACGAGGGACGTTCGGAAAGTTTTGAGACTATCTTTGTTTGTTAATGATAAGTCGGAAACAGTGAATTAAAAGTCGCACATTGTATCTTTAAGTTATAATCTACTGAATGGTACACTTTTCATACAAATAACGCAATATATACATTATTCTAACACTATTGACAATTTCTCTTCTATACACAAAGAAGGATTTGAGCGTGATCTAAATGCAGTATATCACTCTAAATGTCCGGAACTATTTTTGGCTATTTAAATTTCCTCCCAAGTATTTTTCATACACAGTTTCTTAGAGCTCAATCGTTACTACGTTGGGCTTGACATTTTATGAATGAAGTCACGAGCTTTTGTTGTAAATGCCGTTTTGAAATTTGAATTGTAACGGTGACTGTTATAAATGACGTCATTCACGTGCTTTGCCAACATTTCTGGCGAGGTCGAAAACATTGTGTTAGAATCAGACAGTAACAAATTGCCCATGATGAGTTTAAGAACAATTGAAAAAGGTATAAAACAAATGTTCAAAGACTGTTAATGAAACAGATTTCAAAATGTTTTGCTACTTGAACAAATGGAATATTTCCAAAACAAATACAATGGGGAGTAAAGATAGAATAGCCTACACGTGATTTTATCAAGGAAAACAACGTCATGTCAAAATCTAGTTCCCCCTTAATTTGTATCCCTTTAAGTTATAGACAAGTGCTAGAATTGAAATAGATCTCATGTCGAGTGATATACCGGCTCTTATATTTCCTAAACAACAATACATAGAAAACGATATATATAAGGTCCACGGCGCAGTAGCGTCGTTGTCACGTAACGTCTGAACAATACTGATGTTTTAACGCAGTTCCTAATTTAACTCCTTCTCAAAGAATAGCCCGATGCACTGTTCACATTTCGCATGTCATTTCATCCACTTTTCAACTACAATCTTCTGTCAAAATTATGTTAGCAGTCGCTCCACAAATATAGCAAACATTTGCAATATCTATCACAGTCATTCGCCGATCTGTATTAAGCGCGTTCTTTACATAATCGCAACTTTTTCATCAACCACTGACGGACGAAAAGATATGTGTTTGTTCTTTGTACATGTTCTTTCGTCAAGGAAATTGTCATTCCATCTGTCCACAAGTACCCTGTTCACAGAATCTCCGTTATAAGCCCTTCCAACAGCTCTTTTGTTTCCGGTGGCTTTTCCCGAGGTTGACCCATTTGTTAAATGAAATTCCGCTGTTCCTCTTTTGTTTGCGTCTGCATTATGCGCTTAGTAAGTATGATTCTCTAGGTGCGTGTATTTAAAATATTACTTCCGTAATACTTTCAGCCAATGATGTTATGAATCATGTATGACGTCATGTATATTTTTCAAAGTTTCGCGCGTTTTTAGTATATAATATAGTGTAGTATACTCGAGTAATTTAGCGTTGCGCCGGGTCTTTAGAACGCATGTTGTTATTGATACGAATATAACAATATGGCTGACATCACAATACTATAATCTAAACATAAGCTTTTGAAATATAATATGCTCATACATGCTTAAGTCTCAAAACTTTCCGAACGTCCTTGGTATATAACGATATCAATTTCGATTTGTATTTGCATTGTTTAAATATGTAATTAAAATAATAATAACTTAATTTCTGCCTTTAAGATGTGTTTGTCTATTGCTTCGACTGCTATTCTTTCAACATAATTGAGCCGTTCTACGAGAAAACCAACATTATGGACCTGCGCAATTATCAACTCGGATCAGCATGCGGATTGAGGTATTAAGGAATGATTTATGTAACTGGAAATCTCTCCACAGGAGGCGACACGTGTATGTCCGGGTTAGCCTGCGCGGCATGCTTAGTCTGATCCGGGTCGATACTTTTCGCCGAATCAACAATTTTGTTTTTCTAGTCGAACGGCCCTTATTATATTTTAGAAAAGTAGTTCCGGCAATTACGTCTCTCCCTCAAAATATCTCATTTCAATATTTCATTATAGTGCAAATCCCAACGAACGATGTGTTATAATCATACATCTATCATTAATTCCGACTCTCGACAAACGAAGTGTTAACATATATTATATCTTTAATATCTCATAATTTTCAAATTCCTGACAAACGAAGTGTTATAAAACAAATTTTGATTATCATAGATATCTCATTATTTAGAACCTTCGGCAAACAAAGTTTTATAAATCCATATGTCCTATCATTTAAGTCACACATTTTGTCATAGATTAAATTTCTTTAATTGAAACGAATATATAGTTTACCTTTAAACATGAAAATCAGTACGCAAGTTCGATGTCTGCGTAGTGAAAAACTAAATACGAAATTTTGTTTCCTAAACTGTTAATTTTCACGAATATTGCTTTGATAAGAACGCCGAAGGGAATATGTACATAGTTGCATTTCTGGACTGTGTATGTGCAGATCAGCCTGTACATCTGCTCCGTCTTCCCAGACTATACACATAATGACAGACGCGTCTATCAATGTCTTGTTGGTAAAATGTGCACATTGCAAATATTCCCATGTACGGGCTCTTTAAATAAAACCACGATCCACGGCGGATTTGGTGTTAAACGCCGCTTTCGACAATTGTTCTTATATACAAGGCGTTTCCTGGGACGACCGGACATTACTGCTATGTTTAAAGTCTTCCTGAGCGAGAGCAGAATATTCGAAAACAAACCCACCCAAGAACGTCTTACTTCAAATATTTTAAATATATTGTTCTATAATAATAATAACGTTAATGCTTTCGTTTGAGAAAATTTGAGAGAGAAAAACCAACACAGGACCGTGTTTCTATAAATAGTCTCTCCTAATGATTCATAATATACTATAGTTATAATACGTATAGAGAGGCCATTTATAGGAACACGTCTGTGCTACATGTAGTGATACAATTTCTCAATATTTCAACCTACCCGCACTGCGTCGGCAGTCCTCAAATGCTGCAACATATCTCTTGAGAACACGATATCGTATGACTCGTTCAGGGCAGATTTAACAATGTTCATATGCCTGTGCATTTATCCAATGCCCGTAATTGTTCCCGTGTCTTTCATTAAGGGGTTTGAACAATATCCGTACCGGTGTACAGTACGCCTGATCACTTTCCTACAAGCTCCCTCATCCAGAAGAAATCTCCACAAGGAATGTCAACGATCGTTATGACAGTCTTGTAGAGATGTACCTTCAGACGCACAATTACAGATTTCAATAGCGAAAGTGGTGCCTGAAATATGAAAATAATTCTTACTTATTTGTTTCGTTTGTATTGTGTTTTATCCGATTTTAACAATGTTTCAGTTATATCATGGCGTGTTCTGGGTAAGTAACAAGAACAACGGGTCCATTGCTCCTGATATCACATTCACTGTCAGTGTACACGTAATAAAACCCTCGATATTAACTTGAGCAAAAATATAGAAGTTTTACTATACTAGTTGTACGCCAATGTACCTTTATAGGGCGCCATTACTGAGAGTCAATGCATGCTATACCCCCAAATCAACAGGCGATTGTTTGTGGAATTGTTGCTTTATATAGGAGAGTGAGTTCAGTGTGAGTTAACAAAATCCTGTGTAACAAAAGAAAAACGCCGATTACCGATAGGTTTCGTTAAGCATATTTACATAACGAGTCGATTCGGCATCCTAATGCATTTGCGTACAGTAAAGACTAAAATGAACCTGTTAATCCACACTGTCTAACCAGAGCCTTCACTGTCCGCGAAAATGTAATTAAATCAGCGATGCAACTTTATGCTAAATCTAGAAGTGTTACACCACTGCTTTTCCGCCAATGTACCTTTATATGACCACGTTACGTAGAATGAAAAATAACCGCAAAATTACTAGATGTATTTCATATGTTGACCAGGATTTTAACCCTAGATCTCGGATTGACAGTTTATCACTGGACTACCCCGCCACTCGAATACATCCATAATGGGATATTGTAAAGATACTTTGACGTAAGAGTCCTTTTAATAAGTAAATGCATTAAGACCCTAAATCACAGGACAGATTAGTGTTCTTCACATGTTATGTACTGTAGATCAGTCAGCCTGTCCGCGGATGTATTTGGTATACTCTGAACTAATACACAATGAATAACCAGAGAGTAATTGTACATCCAAATTGAAGAACGAAAAAAGAGAGTTTACCGCTTTAATAAAGGCTCAAATATATCCAAAATAGTGTTACAGTAGTATCCCTAGATTCTATAAACTATTGTCATAAGAGCCCATGAATCGTAATGATTACGCGAATATTTTTAAATCTCCAAATTTGCGCGAATATATACACAATTTTAGCCGGGTCAAGGAAACTAATGTCATAATCATTTCCCGCAAAGAGCAATTCTGCAGCAGACGGCTTTGAAACCATTTGACAAAAATACGAAAAATCTCTATTATCTAATCTTTAACAATTGAATACAATTAAAAACAGTGTGACAAAAGGAGTAATTGCTCATTATATGCAAATTCACCTTAGTTCACAGTGTTTTCAAGGGTCGTCTGCTGCAGAGGCGTTTGAAGGCGTCTGTATGTGGGAAATAGTTAATGATGCTCTTTAACCGGACCATACGAAAGTACATTTGCATTATTTCGGGGCTACATTTCTAGTTTTTATATCAAAAGAAGCGTTGAGGACTATATTACATATATATTGAAAGTGAAGATTCCTGTGAGAATGAACGGCTGTACAGGTTCGCCCGAAACTTTACTTTACGCATGTGTATAATGACCTCAAATCGCTATCCCCTGCCAATGTATACTTTATGAAACTTGCTCTTAACTGGCATTGTTTATAAGAGGATTCATAAATGTCTTAAATCGAAAATACTTAGACCAGTATAGAATTTAGGATCACGCCGTAGAGGCGGAGTTGATCTTTAACTGTAATGTCAATGTCTTGTGTCATTCAAATATTGTTCTCAGCAATTCACGCATGCTATAACAAGGAGAGAAAACGAATTTCCCGTATAAGCTGTGTCACAGGGGGAGAACAACTAAATCTCGAAACCGGGACATCTCGCTTTCAGAGCTGGTACTTTACCGACTGAGATAACCTGGTCGCTTACAATCCCTTATTGTCTCCAATTGTGTACAAATTCGGACCACGACACAACATCAAAGATTCACACCACGGTAAACCACGTCAAGTGGTAGCTTATGTTTTGACTTGTCATAATATTCCTGTTAGGAAATTAATTGTATTCGCATTACGAAATCCCCTGTTAGACGAGATTTCAACATATCGTAGAGCATTCCAACTTCGTGATTATCCTAGGTTCATAACGTCATTGTTGTCAAAAAAAAATCCCGGTGAGTTTGTGGTGGCAGTCAACTGTGAAGTGTTGCAATATATTTTGATGTCTTAATATTTCATTCATTCATTGGTAGCGTCGTTCTTTTAATGCTTCCAGTAACGAATTAAGGAGATCCATGTATACAATTGGGACGTTATTAAAATTTATATGAAAAGGTTTTTTTCATGTTGATTAGTATATTTCATAATCAAAATAAATTGTAGTTGTAACAGTTCTCAATGTAAACCAACGTTGAGATTTTGTCGACCAGTGTAGAACAAGAGCAACATGCGCTCTCCACACATATTGATCGTGTTCTGCACTTTTCGTCAATTAGTCAAAGAAGGTTTCAAAAAATGTGTGTCTATTAAGATCAGATTCCATAGGTTGACAGGTAGATGTTTAACTCCACTTGTTATACCACCGCAAAGTTTATTTTTAATTGAGCACCGCTTATTCGTGTTATTTATATTTATATGCAGATTATTTATGGATGTCATAAGACCAGAGGACCATGGTGGGTCGATGACGCCAATGGGTATACCAGGAGCGAAGAAAACGATTGCTACGATATACCAAATGACGATCAAGTAAAGAGTGAAACTGACGATATCGTGTTTCAAACGGAAACACCGACCAGAATACAAGAAACAGAAATTAGCACGCCACAAACCTCCAGTATCTTATACATAAATCGGCCCTGTTACTTGTCTGTTAAGTCTATTTTGACTACACTTCTTGTATTTCATCAGAAGTTTCATTTATTGATTTAGTATGAATAGACAACATTCGAAGGTTCTAGTGAGACTCGGCGTTTGCTGTGTGTAGCTGCAGTTTGACTCTGTTAAAAACATTAGTTCAGCTAAAATAAATGTTCTTTCGGGATAGTCTGTGTCGCTCGAAAGCCAGAACAAAACAGTTAGCAGTGTCCCCAAAATTAAACATGGTATTGACAAATAAAAGGCAAAATGTAGAAACTAACTAAAGGGAAATGTTTGCCAATTATTTGTTTATTAATAAATATCGTCGGATATTGACCCAGAGTTGATTCTTTGATTTAAGCTTACCACCATTTTTAACGGTATGTCATGGTGGCCAGTTCACCTTATATGATTTTCCTGGCTTTCTCGTACCAGTACACACACATACAATTATACCTAGGCAACTGCCTACCTTCCTTCATATTATTGGTTGTATATTGATTGATTGATTGGGGTTTAACGCCGTTTTCATCACATTTTCAGTCATATCACGGCGGCCAGTTTACCTAAGCATGTGTTTACTGGCTTTATCACACCAGTACTCCACATAACATACTTTCCAAGCAATTGGCTGATGTAACACATAGACTGTTAGACCATTGGTGAAAGGCGGATGACGCTTGTCTCAGTGACTATTTTCAAACGGCGGAAACAAAGTTGGCCGAGCTGGGATTTGGACGCATAACCCCTGGATTTACAGCTCGCGTTGCTACCGACTGACACACTGAGACTCGTAACGAGCTGTCTCACCTGAAATTAGCATTGTTTACATCTTAGTTAAACATTCCTTAACTCATATAACATGAATAATGAAGTCGCCCGATTCTGAACATGGAATAGTCTACTTTAGGCAATTCGGCGCTGGAAGAGTTAACGTGTGTAGATCACTATTCAAATGCAGTGGTCCGAATGATGAAGTCGAACGTTCATGGTTATAAATGTCATGGGTGACAACCCGCCTAAACCGTAACGTCCCCTTCCAGTGTGTGGTAAAAGTTACTTCCCTTTCTGTTGTTATGTTATTGGAAAAATACATTTTAAATAAAATTAAAGGTATTATCCTTTACCAATTGAAGCACCAAACTCATTAGGGAACGAGAGTATGTATGAGCGAGAGAATGTATGTGTATTTGTGTGATTGATAGATAGAGACCTTGGCAATTGTATAAATCAAAGTACTGATGGTAGCAAAGGTAGAATTGTGCTCGGTTAAGAGGAGATGCAGAAGTGCATATAGAAATATGTATCTAAAAATAATCGCCACCATGACAAACAAGTAATGATGCATCAGTCCAGGATGAAATATTTCCAAGATCATAAATTATTGTTGGTGTTGTTAAAATGAATTGACCCCACTTCCGAATGTATCATTCGGTCTACATAATACTTTTTAAATTATCATATTACCCAATAGTTCTACGGGATTCCCTAAAGGAACAATCATGACAGTATGGTGTCGTCCCATTTATTGGCTGTACTGAACCAACTGATGCATTATACGAAAAAAAAACATAAATGGTTTTTTTCGCTTATAGTTAACAGGTGTGAGA
This sequence comes from Serripes groenlandicus, assembly GCA_031761405.1. Taxonomy (NCBI): domain Eukaryota; kingdom Metazoa; phylum Mollusca; class Bivalvia; order Cardiida; family Cardiidae; genus Serripes; species Serripes groenlandicus. The sequence goes on along the minus strand of JASEVX010000418.1, from coordinate 92,396 downwards.
TATTTTTTTTTTCAATAACCCATGAAGCTTTCTGAAATGAAACTGGAAAATTCCATGGGAGCCGCCATTTTGGATATGTATAAAAAGCAGACGTAAAACACAGATTGAAAATTATTGTCGTCTTTTTAATAATTTTTTTAAATCGGTATTTTGGGTATGTTTGAAATGAGCAGAAAAACACAGATTGAAAATTATTGTCGTCTTTTTAATCATTTTTTTTCAAAATCGATATTTAAGATCATTAAAGTGCTGTGTTATGTGGGAATTAACATTTGTACGAAAAGTTAAAAATAAATGAAAATCTGTAAGAAATATGTTTTCCCGTTCGTCAAAAAAACGACAGAATTAGCCTTCTACGCCCGAAACTAAATTTTGACTGTATCGTAGCCAAAGAAGGACGTGACGTCATTTCCGTTACACTTCATCTTGGCGTAACGTCAATGGAGCGACGTCGTTTCCCGCAAAAAAAGTGGTATCAACATGAAAGACCCCAACTTCCTATACATGAGCTAATGACTCACTCATTCAAAGTATAATTATTTATCAAACATTGTGGCAAAAGGATAACTTCGCCAGAAGGAGCAATTGTTCTTATTGCGGCAATCTTTTCCTAAATCGTCTGTTGCATAGGCCTCAGAAACCGTCTCTAATAGGGAAAGGGTTTAGCAGAAATGTGACCCCTTACATAATTTGTTCCAGTCATATTAACTTGTTGAAAAAGGCAGTCGCCAGGTGGCATCAGAAAAGGGCTGATCTATTTGCTTCTTTACCATAATGCAGGTGATCGATTAAGGATCATCTTGACCCTCATGTTTTAACCTCGTTCATTATAAATGTATTCTCTCCTTGATTTTCTGAAAGTCTTTACTTTATTATTTTCTGTTCGTAATAATAGATGACAGCAATACGAATTCCAGATATGTTTTGATAATGCAAGAAACATGACATTATCATTATTATTGTCTAGTCAATTACTTATAAATCCTTGTGTATGGCCAAAGTATGCTCTTTAATTTTTGTTTATAATTATCTTGCGTTTTTTCGTAAATAGGTAGCACCTATAGAAATATTAATTCAGAGTATGCAATCTATTAATACAATCTTTTAATGATTGCATCTCCAAAACAGAGGGCAAGCATGGCCATGAATGAATCACCCGATTGATAGCTATGTAGCATAAATTGTGTTATGTGTAATTACTAATATCGCAGAAAATGTAATCAAGAGAGTGAATGAAACTGCTAGGCGTAGACACTGTAAATAAAACTTATCAATAAAGGACATTTGTTATGATATTAAATCTTTGTACAGTTTGAAAGAGGACCACGAGAGTATCATTCCCGTTAAGTTTGGTTGATATCAGTCCAATTGTTTGGGAGGAGATTATGTTTAAAGCTAAATCTCACTTGTAACTATGGTAGCCTTGATAACGCACTTCTACCGACAAAACGACTGTAAAAACTCACTCGGGGCTCTATCACGTCACAATCGCACGCGGCATGCGTATATGAACACGGGGCGTTAAACGATAATACAAACATACGGATATATTTGCACAGCGATAAGATATTTTTCAATGAATATGACACAGATACAAATATTTCGAAACCAGGCAAAATACTGAAATGTTAACAGCTTTGTAACTGTCTTAAAGAACAGACAGAGTTACCATGCATCTCATTGAAATTATTTTCATTTTCGCATGAAAACTGAATATATTTTTATTTCTATGGGCAAAGTAACAGACCTTTTTTAGTTACAAATGGTTATTATGCCTTTAAATATGCATCGATTAAATTCACAGTCATGCTTCATGCCCGTTTTAAGGTATGATCTACGAAAGAAATATGGCGAAATAATTAACCCTTTCGGACCATAAAATAAGTAATCTTTACAGTTATACATATTTCTATCATCATTTTACCCTGACACACTTATGGAATTGATTGCTTGGGTGTAAGGCTAATTTCAACAATTTTCCGTCATATCACGGCGGTCAGTTCACATATTCGTATGTTTCCACATTATAGACATTCCAAGCACTTGACTGCTCTTAAACTTACGGGAGATGTTATACTGGTCCTGTCAAAGAACTTGACGTGTTGCTCTACTAATTGAAAAAGCATCTACAATAGGCGTGTGCCAGTTAGTTATACAAATGAGTGATGCTTTATGCAAATCAACCTTAGTCTAATTGTTACAAGTTATGATAAACAAATATTTCACTCATTCAAATGGACAGTCATTGCCAGAATTTTAATAAAACAGTATGCGACTCATTGGAGATCAGTGTAGAACCAGATCAGACTGTGTGAATGTGCATGCTGGTCTGGATCTACGCTCATATCCATTGCCTTAAGGTCATATTTATATAGAATCACTAAGCACTGTTTAATGGGGGAGAGACAGGATCATGCGGACCACTGTTCTTGCAAATAGGTGAATACTGTATCGATATTACCAAGAAATACATGCGATGTTTGTTTGTTTCTTTGTTTAACCTTTTCCATGACTTTGGCGCACCTGAAACTTACTTTTGTTGTAATGACAGTGAGAAAAAAGAGATTTTGTTCATAATGAACTATTTCTCATTTTGCAACAGAATGTTCATTTTAGTTTCATTTATAGACAACGTTCATATGTGTGTCTTAATGAGTCGTCTGATGCTGACGTGTCGTATGTGGGAAAAGGTTATCTAATATTATAGATGAAGGGTCGTCTCATTGAACGTTGATATGTTTATAAGGTTTGTAATTATCTTTTCCATTGTTTCCATTGTTACCATTGTTTCCATTGTTACCATTGTTTCCATTGTTACCATTGTTTTTTGTAAATATCATACTTGAGCTTTTACCATTATTTTCCGCGTTTTAATGAAGTGGAAAGGTCAAAGGCCCCGATTCATAATATGGCATGTGTTAACAATTCAGTTCACTGTTTTTAATATACAACGGTAGACGGGGATGTCCAACTTGACAAATTCACATGCTCCTTCTTTGTTGTGGTACAGCTAGGCGACGGGTATTGAATCAATTGTAACTACTAAAATCCTCTTTCACTTATTGACGAAAAGTGAAAATCCAGATAAGACTTGATTCGTATTCACAGATCTTTAAATAGCGAGCGGATTATAGTATGTCGAAACGTTGCTTCCTGCATTTTATTTTTTTGTTCAACCATTCAATACTTGAATTATACATTATCTGTTGTGTCGTTGTTATATCTGAACACTAAATTTAAATATGATTTTTGCGTACGTTTTATTTAAATGTTACTTCTGACATTGCCGTTCGTCATGTGTGATAATCATACCATTACAATGTCTCAGACAAATGAAGCCCGAATTTCAAGTGATTGGAATTATTGGGGTTTTGTTAATATTTTATTGTTGTTATAAGAATGTAACGACCAACTGCCGATTTTATTTGTTGGTAAATCTGCTCGCCATATGAGTATTAAACCAATCAAATCAATTCCGATAGAGTTGTTCATACTTTAGTACAATGGTTTTTTGGGTTTAAATTATGATTTGTAACCAGTACGTGCATGATGATGGATGTATTGTTCATGATGCTGTGTATGCCGATACATAGCACTGTGTGTATGCTGATTGGTATAGTGTGCTTGACGATGAATAGCATTGTCTGTATGATATTGGGTATGCTTTTGTTCATGATGACCTGTATGATGTGCATGACGATGTTGAACAATTCGTGTATATATACGATATATATGTTGTATTGACGATAAAAAGCATTGTGTGTATGCTATTGGATGTGGTGATGTTCATTATGTTGTGTATGATGATGTGCATTATGTTGTGTATGATTTGTATGACGATGAATAGCAATGCGTGTATGACGATAAATATTGTGTGTATGACGTTGAACAGCATTGTGTGTATGACAATGAATAGCATTGTGTGTATGACGATGAATAGCATTGGGTGTATGGCGATGAATAGCAATGCGTGTATGACGAAACGTACATGTATTGTGTGAATGACGATGAAAAGTAATTCGTATATGACGATGAATATAATTATATGCATGATGATGAATATCATTGTGTTATGACGATGAATAGCAATGAGTGTTTGACGATACGTATTGTGTTTATGACAATGAATAGCATTGTGTGTATGACGATGAATAGCATTCTGTGTAAGACAATGAATAGCATTGCGTGTATGACGATGAAGTGTATGACGATGAATAGCATTGTGTGTATGACGATGAATAGCATTGTGTTTATGACGATGAATAGCTATGCGTGTATGACGACGAATAACAATGCGTGTATGACAATAAATAGCATTGTATGTATGATATTGGGTATCATGATGTTCATGAGTGCGTTTGACGATAAAAAGCATTGTGCGTATGATATTTGGTATGGTGATGTTCATGATGATGTGTATGATGTGTATGTCGACGATGAATAGTAATGCATGTACATTTATGCTGATAAGTATGCTGGCAGATGCTATGTATATCGAGACTAACCTACACATCTTTTCAGTCTGATCTGTTTCTTACACTGTTCGCCAATGTGTCTCCTGAGCATTTACTGTACGTATAAATACATGTATAACGATGTCTAACTGCTAGAGCCAACTCCATATAAAGGGAACCAGTATCACATATCACATAATTTGATCAGAGTAAGATGTAGCTATAAATATGGATAACTTAAAAGTTGACTTGTTTCATGGTTCAAATTTGTAACGCCATTTGTCTGTCGTATAAAATCTACCTTAAAAGGCACGTGCTTTACAATCATAAACCAATACGGGGAAAACACAAACAAAGAGCTAAAATAAAGCTTCTTATTTTCCCCTGCGTCTGAAGTGAGAACCGATCAGTGAAACGTTTCACAAATGCAGAAGGCATTACGAGCAGCAGAAGCAAATTTTCATTTTCCCACAATGTCAAATGCTTCATTCAAATAATAAGTATTGACAATTTTCAGATTTTGAGTTTATATTTCTAAGATTTTACAATGCAGGCGACTTTTAAGAAACGTACCAGGAAAAGGTTAAGTCCTTATTTACAGTGACTCATTCAGTTTACGATAATACAGAAGTATAATCAAAGCACTGGAAGTGCTGTGGGACGGTACCACATTTATGAGTGGAGTTGCAGTGTTTGCCGTGTAACAACAGTAATAAAGGCAAAAACTCATATTATCATTAGTATCAATATTTCATTTAATATTATACCAAATACACTGCAATGTGACAAGAGTATCACATAGCTATCCTGTAAGAGAATACAAAACAGGACAACGCCCGTCCGCTTGTAGCTCGTATTAACATGGTATACCTGCAGCAGAACGGCGTCAACATTCTTGATTGGCCTGCATTGTCATCCGACATGTCGCCAATCGAGCACCTGTGGGACGCGCTCGACAAGGCGATCCGCCAGCATCCGAGACAGCCTGGAAACTTACAATAACTAACCAATGCGATTATTCAGGTGTGGCGTAACATTCCCATTAACTGTGAAGATGTTTAGCTGTGGTGAATGCTGCCTTTGGTCACACCCGCTGCTGACTTATCCTGAGAACTTTAAAAACGCACCTTTAAATCAATAAATGCATTTTATTGTAATCTACTGTGGTATTTTGTTAAGTTTTTGTTTTTCATTCTGTTACAGGATAGTTATGTGATACTCTTGTCAAATTGCAGTGTATTTGGTATAATATTAAAACAACATATTGATACTTATATACATATGGGCGTTGGAAGTTTTGTCTAGTATAGTTTAAACATTTATTTCAGATGTTTCCAGATATCTTTAAATGAACACTTAAGTGGTAGACATAATTGATACGAACAATAATAAATATGAGATAATACTATGCATAACCGTAAAGAGTATAAACATTTATTTTAGAAACAGGTCAAGTGGTTAGATATTCGTGTTTCCAACAATCATATAGAACAGAGGAGACAATTACAATAAGTACATGTACAGTTGAATATTAACAGCGCCTGCTTACATATTTACATCATCATCACACAAATATTATTATATAATTATGTAATGACTATATAGTTTATAGCTGTTATCATTGACATTCGCTACTTACAATGAATACACCTGTTTTATTGCTACAATGCTACACGTGTAACTGTTATGAGTATGGCTAACTCATATGCCTATTCCGATAACAACTTTCTGCGTCATATCTCTAGAGACCTCCTAAAAAATAATTTACAGTATAGTACGAGGGCTGATCAAGAATAACGTGAATTGTTTAAGTATTGTCTAAATTTTCTGTCCAAATCATTCAAAACATCATGAATATATTATTCAAAGTATTTTGCATAGACGATATGAATTTAAGGTCTGTAAATTTGATATGTATTGAAAGATGACGTGTTTTAAAATAAAAGGCACGCAAGGTCGGCGCACCGTCTTAAATGTACGTCAACAAATGTTGTGTCTGTCTTTCACAACGTGTTTTTCTTCCACATTTATCTTTGAAATTCCCCCAAATTACGTCACACAAAACTCTGACGTCATACCAATATATAGTTAAACTTTTGATGAACATCATTTACGTTTAAAAGTCGTTATGTTTTGACTTGATAACGTGTAGTTGAACTATGCTCATAACACCGTTGTGCAACACACATTTCTGGTAAATAAAGACCCTAAACATTTAAACGTTATTACAAATTATATCTGGTGTGAAGATACAGAGGGACCTGGCCATTTGATAATCAGAACAAAGTCTACGAACATTACATTGTCTTTAACCCTTTTCCAGCATACACCAAACCTGCATCAGATACCTTTGAAGACAAGGCAAACAAGAAGTATCTTTAAAAAATCAATATGAGAAAACACTAAGAATTGATACATGCCCATATAATCTATGTGTTTACCAAAGACAAATCGGCCATCTCCATTCAGCTTCAGTTTCTATAAATAGGTTATCAAGGCCGAGAATACGTCACATGGAGATTACGCGAGGCTCCCAAGAGGTGTATATGATTTAGTTTACGATAAATAACTGAAAACTTATCATGTTTCAAAAATAATTAATATTTTGCTCTTAAATATTATATTTCATACATTTTCACGGATTGTTTTCACTGAAATTTATTTCTTAAGGAAAACAATTAAAGGTTAGTATGCAGAACATTTCGTTTTAAAACTTCATCTTATAAGTGCCTCTCGTAGGATCGCCAACTTAACTATGAACCAATCAAAACGTTTCATTTCCATTATTTCTTCGACTTTATTCATTAAATATAACATTTGATTGGTCTACAATCTAAATCATTTGTTTAACATTCAGGTCAAAACTGAGGTTAAACAGCTATCGCCGAAAAATGGAAAATCGTCAGTATATGGAAATTATTTAGCTATCGCCGAAAAATGGAAAATCGTCAGTATATGGAAATTATTTTAAAGAATAGATTAGACAACATTGTTGCAAACAGGGAAATTGTTTCATTATATGCAATTTCTTCTTCAACTAACATATGAGCCTGTCCATTTATCATGTTGTCCAACTTCTAGTCTAGTATCCTCCTATGTATTGACTGTACTGAACCAACTGATGCATTTCAGAGTATGCAATCTATTAATGCAATCTTTAAATGTTTAACAACCAAGCAATAATAATTATATTAGTAGAGAGTTATCCAATGAATATACATTATACCACTTTATATTGGTATCAGACAAGCTAATTCAGAGGAGAATATTGTTAAAGATTGGGCAAATTATCACCCTTGCTGATGCCCCAACAAGCACATATAACACTCAATTTCTTCATTTGTCAAATGTTGCAAAGGGTCTGTATGTGGTTCATTTCTCAGATTTATTTTTTCTGAATATTTCAGAATAGCATAAGAAGAACATTATGGCCAAAAGGAATATTGCTGTTTTATGTCTCCTTTTGCCACAATGTTTGTAAATGCTGTCTGCTGCAAAAGCACTGCATGTGGAAAAAAATGCTGATTCAAATATCACAAACAAGATCTGGACTTTGTCCAGAAGGAATAATACTAGTTATGTTACTAGAGGGGACTAAAGGGGTTACAATTTATAAGGGGTAATTTGTTCAGGTGTTCGTGCACACAGTGGGGGGTGGGGGCGTAGTGATATCCTTATCCTTTATTCCTCTTAAATATGATATTTACACATTCAGAAACTTCTAATCTTATTTTGGGTTACCTAGAATAAGTGATTATTTATTTTACTTATTTGACCTCTGCTTATGTTTTCCATTCGTTATTCAGTCCAGCATTTGTTTCACTATTTCGTTTATGTACTGCTGATGATAGAAGTAGTGTTCTCAGTCATTTACATTACATGACTTCAACATCTCATTTGTAACTATGGTAGCTTTGCTATCGCAATTCTACCAACAATTAGAGCTTATTCTGACACAAGGGTATCAGTCGTAAGGCAATCCCTGCATTGATGCCAATAAATGGCATGGATTATCATAATTAACTCGATGCATAGCCCTTATTCAT
>JASEVX010000418.1:0-81196 GCA_031761405.1 Serripes groenlandicus | reverse complement strand
TTGTTTTTCCACTGAAATTTATTTCTTAAGGAAAACAATTAAAGGTTAGTATGCAGAACATTTCGTTTTATATAAAACTTCATCTTATAAGTGCCTCTCGTAGGATCGCCAACTTAACTATGAACCAATCAAAACGTTTCATTTCCATTATTTCTTCGACTTTATTCATTAAATATAACATTTGATTGGTCTACAATCTAAATCATTTGTTTAACATTCAGGTCAAAACTGAGGTTAAACAGCTATCGCCGAAAAAATGGAAAAATCGTCAGTATATGGAAATTATTTAAAGAATAGATTAGACAACATTGTTGCAAACAGGGAAATTGTTCATTATATGCAATTTCTTCTTCTAACATATGAGCCTGTCCATTTATCATGTTGTCCAACTTCTAGTCTAGTATCCTCCTATGTATTGACTGTACTGAACCAACTGATGCATTCAGAGTATGCAATCTATTAATGCAATCTTTTAAAATGTTTAAACAACCAAGCAATATAATTATATTAGTAGAGAGTTATCCAATGATAACATTATACCACTTTATATTGGTATCAGACAAGCTAATTCAGAGGAGAATATTGTTTAAAGATTGGGGCAAATATCACCCTTGCTGATGCCCCAACAAGCACATATAACACTCAATTTCTTCATTTGTCAAATGTTGCAAAGGGTCTGTATGTGGTTCATTTCTCAGATTTATTTTTCTGAATATTTCAGAATAGCATAGAAAAACATTATGGCAAAAAGGAATATTGCTGTTTATGTCTCCTTTTGCCACAATGTTTGTAAATGCTGTCTGCTGCAAAAGCATCTGCATGTGGAAAAAAAATGCTATTCAAATATCACAAACAAATCTACTTTGTCAGAAGGAATAATACTAGTTATGTTACTAGAGGGACTAAAGGGTTACAATTTATAAGGGTAATTTGTTTCAGGGTGTTCGTGCACACAGTGGGGGTGGGGGCGTAGTGATATCCTTATCCTTTTATTCCTCTTAAATATGATATTTACACATTCAGAAAACTTCTAATCTTATTTGGTTACCTAGAATAAGTGATATTTATTTTACTTATTTGACCTCTGCTTATGTTTCCATTCGTTATTCAGTCCAGCATTTGTTTCACTATTTCGTTTATGTACTGCTATGATAGAAGTAGTGTTCTCCAGTCATTTACATTACATGACTTCAACATCTCATTTGTAACTATGGTAGCTTTGCTATCGCAATTCTACCAACAATTAGAGCTTATTCTGACACAAGGGTATCAGTCGTAAGGCAATCCCTGCAATTGATGCCAATAAATGGCAATGGATTATCATATTAACTCGATGCATAGCCTTATTCATTACCACACTGTACAATATGTGATAGTTACTTACGTTGCGACAACATTGTAACCCATATTGCCCTGCATTCCAGTGTAGCAGTTTCGAATTTCATGATAAGGAAATGATTCGTACTTGTGGTGAGATTTGTTTGTTTATATGTTTTGTTTACCGCTGTTTTAGACATAGTTCAACTATATCGCGGCGTTTCCTGCGTAAGTTACCAGTAATGCTCGTACATTTAACTTGACACCAGCGAGTCAAACATAACCCTAAGTCCAACAACCCTGTTCGCAAAAGAGTGAAAACCATTACTACTACTAGGTATTGGTATGAACCCCGGTCGGGGATCAGACACGCGGCCTCCCGCAATATATCACTACAACCACTGAGTCAGTCGCCAGAGTTAAACAAACTGTAATTAGTTTATGGTCTGGCTTTACTCCTCCCATCGTAAGACATGCTTAGGCTGATCCGGGGCCTAGTCCACACTGTTGGTTTCTCATAGAAGTGCTTATATATACCAACCTCACACTGCAATGCATGAAGATACGTTTTTTTTCTAGAATCAAGCTAATCCTGCTAGTAATTAGATTGTTCCGCTTTTTCTAAAAAAAGACATTTTGAAATCGACCAGAATGATAAATTCGCGCGAGCTGAAACTGCCAACGAGACAAAGAACCGATTATTGGCGTCATTAATAAACAGGGGAACTCACAATATGCTATAACATTTGGTACACGATTAAACTGCGCTCCTTTCATCATTTCGAAAAGCATTCATACATTTCAAGTATTATTTACCCTTGCCATACAGTTCGCATTATTCTGGCGAGTATCAACATACATAAAAACAACGGAGAGTTGAGATTTTGAAAATCTTGCGACTACATGTTTTATGTCAGTTTATACTAGATATGTAATTCCATTTTGCAATAATGGTTTTAAAAGTCAGATCGATGGTTCCCATATGTTATTTGTATATGCAGCAGTGATTATAGAATACTATAACACTACGTATGCCTATGTATATATTATATAATGTAATAGCATATATGTTATATGTACATTAATCAACTGTTAATGGACGTGTTTATATAACATAGTCTCTGGCCCATGTATATATGTAAACCTTTAAGTTGTTCATAATAAAGTATGCTTCTATCGTATATACTAATTCAAAACATGATGGGAAAAAGTAGAAGAAACTGCTCAAAATAACATATTTCTCATTTCGCATCTATGTTTACAAGGTTTTATATAAACAAACATTTTAAGATCCCAAATGTTTCATTTATCGTATGCTTTCAATACAGACAGATCTTAAAATATCATATAAGGTATACTGTCAATCATGTGCTGTGTGAAATTGTTATATGATGTCAACATAATTGTTATGGGCCGGTGGCCTTATGTCAAATAAATATTGTCATTGTAATCGCTTTTATAAACTAATGAAATTATTTATCTATACATATTATTTTTGATTTTTGTGGAATTAATGAGCCATGTCACATTATTTATCATAAAGGAAGTTGCCTAGCAAACTGCCAAGCAATACATGCCTGTTCTGTTTTGAAGCTTTATATGGCAGTTCAGACACACAATCGGAAGATATAACACATATTTATTGTATTAACACATTTTCTGGTCAGCCAAGTGTGAAGTCAAATTGCAACTATAAGTTGGAACGTGGGAAGAAAAGACAAATCTGACTTTTTTAAAATATTGTATAAAAAGGAAGCTAATTATTATGGTATGTTCCATATTTTCTTTTAACATAACATAACATAACATAACATGTGGGGTCTGATCAGCTAGGAGGAGAAAGAAGGGGGAGGGAGAGAGAGACCGGTAGAGAGAGAGAGAGAGAGAGACAGAGAGAGACAGAGAGAGAGGAGAGGAGAGAGAGAGAGAGAGAGAGGAGAGGAGAGGAGAGAGAGAGAGAGAGTGAGAGAGAGAGAGAGAGAGAGAAGAGAGAAATAGAGGAGAGAGAGAGAGAGAGAGAAAGAGATAGACAGAGAAAGAGATAGAGGTATAGACAGAGAGAGATAGACAGAGATAGAGAGAGAGAGAGAGAGGGAGAGGAGAGAGAGGAGAGAGAGAAGAGGAGGAGCGAGAGAGAGGAGAGAGGAGAGAGGAGAGAAGGGAGAGGGGAGAGGGAGAGAGATAGAGAGAGAGGAGATGAGAGAGAGAGAGAGAGAGAGAGAGGAGAGAGGGAGAGAGAGAGAGGAGAGAGGGAGAGAGGAGAGAGATAGAGAGAGAGAGAGAGAATACAATCTGCTTGACAATCGGTTAGTTTAAGTAGTGCTGACTTTTCTCCTCCGTCCTTAATGATTATGTTATTATTTTAATCTGTTCGGTTAAAGGGGTAGCAAGTTAAGTGTCATGTCAAACTAAAAGTTGTATATTCTTGGCGAGCCTTGTTCTACATCTCACAAATCTTCAAGCCGAAAAGGAAGACGCTTGTTCAGCTATAAGAACATCTGTGTTTAATTTAAAAAGATATACTCGAATGTCCTTAAAAACACTTACCTCACAATGTAATCCTTTGATCAGCGCGGAATGTCACCAAGGAGACTACAATTAGGTATGTGTAACAGGCGAGATCCACAAGACCAGCCTATGCTTTAATCGCCTTCTGTTCTAGAAAATAATGCTATTGTATCATCCTATAGACATTCATGATATTTTTAGTGCCTTGCTAAATGGTATTACTTATAGGGTGCATTTCGCGTTTGCAATCTAAAGTAGTTCTTGCTATTAAAGATCGATTTTGCCAAGGGTCAAAAACTCTGATGACACAACGGACACAGTGTTATTTACCCTTCCAACATGCAACACATATGCCGTAGACGATTTGAAATCATCTTGCGAAAACTATGGAAGACCTCTTTATATAAAAGTTTAGTTTTGGATGAGTGTTGAAAATATCGTGGCAAGTGGAGACATTTCTCATGATGGGCAATTCTTCCTCCTTTTGCAACAATGTTTGTTTACACTACACATTTAAATTTTAATGAGCATGTGCTCGTTTTGTCTTTGACATCACTTTCAGTTATAATTACAAAAACCTTTGGGGCAAACATTTCAGTCTTTTTGTCGATAGATGCATCTGAGACCAGGCGCATATCAAGGCATACGCACTTATGCCAATGTATACACTTCGTCAGGAAAAAAAAAGAGTTCAATTATTCAATTGTAAGGGCTATGAAGAATGGGTGTCAGCCTCCCACTTCGTGCAGTTTGGTTTATAACTGTCTCGGTGGTGTTATGGTTATGATGTCCGTCTTTAGAGCGGGCGACCAGTGTTTAAATCCACGGTCGGTCATACCAAAGACTTGAAAGTGGCAGTAGTTAATTTTTTTCCGTGGTGCGAAGTGTTGCAGACGGGTAAACTGGCGTAAGGATAAGGTTTAAAATCATCACTGATAATTTACACAGGAAACACCGTAAAATGATTGCAATACTGGTTTGGGCAATGTATCATTTCCCCCAAAACAGTTGTAAACGTAATCTGTTTCATCGAAAGAGTTATATGTGACAAATAGATATACATATTGAAATTGTTATTTAACTGCCGCCGTTAGTGACAGGTTTGATACAAAGAGTTACGTCTGAAAGTAAGCCAACAAGCATGTACATGTTTTATATATATAGTTTAAATTTATTTATTCAACGAACATGTGGTAATAAGTTACAAGTTGCAAAAAATACAAACATTAAACATACAAGAAATCACATTGAACATGCAAGTATGCCTTTTTCTTTTAAAACAAACATATCAGATCTAGTAGCACTTGCACGCTATCAGAGCACTAGATGAGGGGAATAATTAATGTACTTAAATCAGTATCAGAACTCCGAACTATGTGGTGTGCTTTCTCTCAAAAGATTCAGGTCTGAACGAATATGCCTAGTCTTCCTACAATACGCCTACTTAATATCTACGAGCTTTATCATCGGAAAAAAGCATGCATCCGTGATCTAAGTTCATCCTTCAAAATACGTATTGTATCATGTGAGTGTAAATTTCCTGTGATTGTTCCTTCCCATGAATATTTTAAAAAACCACATTAACCAACAAGGAAGATAGAGATATGTCTATACATACATTTCCGGTCATTGTTTGGAAACCAAAACCAGCAAACATAGAAACTAATTTCTTGAGAAGAAAGAGTAAAAATTGGTCGCCGTGATATTGTTGAAAGAATGTTGAAAAAACAGAATATATTTCATTAGCGGATATCGCATTAGTCATACAGTTTGTCGCCGGGAAGTTATTGTAAATTTGTTATTGGTCTGGCTTGAACTGTTGGCCAATCAGTCATAGGGAATTTGATCAAACGTCTGTCAGAGCAGAACAGAACTGAATTATATTAACCTATACATATAAATGTATACAGTTACATACAAAATCCGATCCGATGAAAAACATGGCCGCCAGGGATTGGCGCTTGTTTTTATCTGTATGTATACAGAGTGAAAATAATCTTCTTGTACAAAAGCACTGCCCAGATTTGGAAAAAGCCCATTGCATACAGCTAGAGGGTGGGGCTGTTTATTACCCTTTATTCACAGCAGGAAAGATTTAGATATAAAGAAAATAATTGTCAGATTTTGCAATCAATATTTCTTCAGTGACTTCTAAGGGGTTTTTTTTTGGACAAAAGACTTACAACACAGGACGGGGGTTATTTCCCTTCATTCAGTGAAGAGATCCTGGTCGTCTTGTATTAGCTTTCTTGACCGCAAATTGCTGTTTCCTTGACCAATCACATTGCACAATTCATGTGAGCGATCTAGGGCCATTAAGTCTATCTTGTATTTGTGACTTGGAAAACATAAGGGTAAACACTATTTTCTCTCCTAAACCCAATGAATGGATTTTGATTTAACTTGGTAGGAAAGATCATTGCATGAACTTCTTTCAAATGTGTTCAAAGAAATTAATTCCATGCTGAATTACTGTTGCCTTGGAAACCAAAAGGCGTCTTTTTTTTTAAACTTTGAACATCTTCTTGTCTAAAACCAAAATGCCTAGAGCTTCGATATTTGGTGTGTATAATTGGCTAGTGGTCTTCTTAAAATTGTGTTCAAATTATGCCCCTGTGAGTCAAAGTTTACCCCGCCCCGGGGGTCACCAGTTTTACAAAGAGCTATATAGGGAAACACTTTGAATATCTCCTTTGTCTAAACCTGAAAGACAAGAGCGTAGATATCTGGTATGCAGCATTGGCTAGTGGTTCTCTACACATATTCAAAATATGCCCATGGGTCGCCTGTTTAACAAAGAGATATATAAGGAAATCCGAGATATACATCTTATTATAAAAAACTAACTAATACATAAACATTTCACAGCATAGGGTTTGGGTTTTTCACTATGTGGCAGTGGAGCTATACTGGTCCATTTCGGCCTCTTGCATTGGCTTACCTTACCACAAATCAAGTTATTGTGATTGGCATATATAATCAAACTATATAATTCAGAAGACTGATCCAGGGCCATCATGGCCCTCTTGTTTACGGACGGAACAGTTATTAAATAAAGTTTAGAACATTAAGGAAAAAAGGTGAAAGTGATCATCATGAGCAATTATTTTCGGGCCACAATGTTTTCAAAAGTCGTCTGCTGCAAAGGAGTGTATATGGGAAAGGGTTAATTGTGTTAAGAGATCTTGGAAATGATTGGACATAGAACAATGTATTTTAAGTGAGTCATCATAAAGAACAATGCAGCTTTAGTGAGTCATCGACATGGCCAAGTGTTTCTTTTGTTCATTTATTTTTTGCTGAAATCCTCATGAATACTAACCATTTTCTTCATACAGACGCTTTCGGACAACATTTAAACAACTTTTGACAGAAGGAGATACTTGTCAAAACAAGCAATTTCTCCTTTTGTCACAATGTTTTCTACATTTTCAGTAATTTTACCTACAATTATAGGGATTATTCTTATTTTTGAATATCTTTTTTCGAACTGTCTGTCACAGATTTGTTGTATGTGGGTAGGAGTTAACCCTTGCCCAAATGTATATTATTTATTTCCTACTTGTAGATGCATTTTAACACATCTGTGACAGAATACATTTGAAAACATTCTGGCAAAAGTTAAAATTGCTCACAATGTTTCAATATACATACTGTACATTATAGAACATTTCTCTATCTTTGCATTGAGTGTTATCTCACCTGACCACGAAGTGATCACGGTGAGTTATTGTGATCACATTTAGTTCGTCGTATGTCGTTAATAATTGCCTTGTAAACAATTTACAAGCAACATTTTGTATCCGATCTTCATGACATTTTATTAGAACAGTTATCTCCATCAAAATGGGCCATATTTAGTCCAACCATATTTAGTCCAACCATATTTAGTCCAACCATGTTTAGTCCAACACTAGGTCAACTGTTTCAGATTGCTTGTGTTGAGGATAAGTAGGCCCGGTTGGAATATGGGTCATGTCGTATCAAAACGTAGGTCACTTGGCCAAATTGAAGGGAAATCTTGTTAACACTCTAGAGGCCACAATTACTGCTTCAGCAGCTTTAACATTTTGTCAGAATGTACTACTGATATCTAGGCCAAGTTTGCATATGGGTCAAATTAGTTAAAAACTAGGTCAATATGTCACATTCAATGAATATCGTGTTAACTCTCATGTTTTATTCAGCTGCTTGATATTTTATCAGAATGTGTGTCCATATGATATCCAGGTAAAATTCGAATAAAGGTCATATTGACTCCAAATTGACTCCAAAATAAGGTTACTAGGAAGAAAAATCGGTTCAGCACTCTGGAGACTGCATTTTTTACTTCAGCAGTTTGAGACTTTGTCCTGTGTTTTGCATTATAATTATCATTACATAACTCAGGTGAGCGATCTATGGCCATCACGGCCCTCTTGTTTTATGCTCACCTGTGCACGACGTGCTCAAGATGAGCTATTGTGGTCACACTTTGTCCAGCGTACGCCTGTCGTCCTGCGTTCGTCATGAGTCGTGCGTCGTGCATCGTGCGTCGTCTACAATTGCCTTGTTAACACTCTACCAGCTACGTTTTCCATCCGATATTCGTGAAAGTTTAAAACAACATTTATTTCTATCAAATCTTGCGAAAGATTGAACTTGGCCATATGATGTCGAAACTATGTCAATGTGTCAAATTGAGTGGAAACCCTTTCCGACATACAGAAAACCAGCAGCGGATGACTTTGAAAACATTTGGACAAAAATGTGGAAAATCTCTATAAATGAGAGTATATTTACATGAAATAATTGATTCTTTTGAGCAATGTCTTCTTATGTCACAGTATTTTCAAAAGATGTCTGATGCAGAAGCTTCTTTAGATGGGAAAGGGTTAATGTTATTTATTAACAGTGTCCACTCCTTGCAGTTTCATCCCACATTAATAACACTGTCCCCGATTTTAAAAATTACAAATTTACAACTATAATTATCATCACTCAGGTGATCGATTTAGGACCATCTTGTTCCACTGGTTTATAATGTTATGAATGTGCTTGTCTGGTAGCAAGGTAATTAACCCTTACCATCATACAACACATTTACTGCAGATGACTTCGAAAACAACTCGACAAATAGATAAACTATCTATAAATGAAAGTATTATTATTGATCAGACGGCAAAAGGATAACTTGCTAATAATGAGAAACTGTTCCTTTGGCGGCAAACTTTTCCTACGTCGTCTGCTACATGTGCGCAAGAAAACGACTGTATTAGGAAAATAATTGAGCAGAAATGTGACCTACATAATTTGTTTCAGACATAGTGACTGGTTGCAGGTAGACGAGGCATCAGAAAAGGACTGAAATGAATAGATCAGCCCAGCCCGCTCCCACCCCCACCCGATATTATCAGTTACACATTTGCTTCTATATCCTCATGCATATTATCAATTAAGTGTAATATAAGTTTTTTTTTTTTAAAAAGACATAGGTCATTTTAAATTTATTATGAATTATCTGAAAGTCTTTACTTTATTTAATTCTATTCTTAATTATCTTAATTCATTTATTGCGTAGTCCGTATGTTTCAATAACTGTTTTTCAAGTGGTTTGTGCAACTGTATTGTATGTGGGAAAAGGGTAATAAAACATTTATATTTATACACACATATAAACAAAAATCAAAACTGCATACGTAGAGAGATAAAAGCTGAGACATGAGAAGTTCTTATTCAATTAACAGTACAAGTTAAACATTAAGTATATAACGCTTATCAAGTTTCAACGACCAATTATATGTGCACATTTACACTTACAGTAGCGTTTATATATATATATATATATATATATATATATATGTACATACATTTAGGAAATAGATATAATATTTTGAGTAATATACCGGCTCGTATATTACGATTTGGAGTTCAGGTGTGTAGTAAATAATCACGAAGTCCAAATCGTGATATAAGAGCCGGTATATCACTCAAAATGAGATATATTTCAGTTCTAGCATTTTTTTTATAATTTAACGGGATACAACATAGGGGGAACTATGTTTTGACATGACGTTGCTTCTACTTGATAACATCTCGTGTAGGATATTCTATATTTACTCCCCATTGTATTTGTTTTGGAAATATTAGATGTTTTCAAACTAACATAAACATTTTGAAATCGGTTTTATTAACAGTCTATGAACATTTTATTTTCATTATACCTTTTTCAATTGTTCTTAAACTCATCTAGAGAAATTTGTTACTCATTCTAACACAACGTGTTTGACCTGTAAACAGTATGCTGTTACACGACACGCACGTCAAAATTGTTGGTAATGCACTTGAGTGACGTCCTTTAAAACGATTACGTCACCGTTACAGTTCAACTTTTCAAATGGCATTTACAACAGAAGCTCGTGACTTCATTCATAAAATGTCGAGCCCAACGTAGTAACGCATACGCACTAAGAAAGTTTCTTAGTGCGTATGCGTTCAAACCTTGTATGAAAAATACGCGGGAGGGAATTTCAACAGCCAAAATAGTTCCGGAAATTTAGAGTGATATACTGCATTTAGATCACGCTCAAATCCTTCTGTGTGTATAGAAGAGAAATTGTCAATAGTATTAGAATACACGTTTAATATATGCATTCATTTAAAGCTATACATAGTACTAGTATTAATCAGTGTTATCCTTCGTGGTATATCGCTGGCTTCTCATACTGAACGTCCCGGTTTCTAACATGTTTTCCCACTAAAGGTGCAATTACTGGTAATGCCTCTAGGTAGCACACAATGAACGTGATTAGTATAAGAAGTAAAAGTAGTATTAATTAAACAAGTATGACAATCGCTCACATCCTTACAGTGTGAAAGAGTCGCTGTTAATTGCAGCCGAACCACTGAAGCTGTGTCGGTAGCGACGTAGACTGCTTATACAGGGGCTTAGTGTTCGAATCCATGTTCGGCCAACACCATTCTATATGTTTGACAAAGTTGATGCGACAGGCTTCATTCGTATTCCACCAAATAGCTAACTGTCATGCGCAAAAATCTACAAGTTGCTTCGAAGAACTGTTTTCTGGACTACTGGTGTGTGATAGAGATATAAAACACATGGAAACGTGAGTGAACTGGCCGCCGTGTAATGACTGGACAATTGTTAAAAACGACTTAAAACACCAACAAATATTAAACTAATCCTACAGGAATACGTAGCGCAACTAGTATTGTCTTGTTACTGAATAGTTTCATTTTAGCCTCCAGAAAGCTTTACAATATTGATAGTTGGTGTAGTCCTCGTAATATTATCCGCTAAGCATTTAATATACAAAACACGACACTGCAATTATGACCTTATGTTGTGAGCGACTGGCAAATACCAAAGTCAGCCGACGCATGCGTTAACCGGAGCAGAGTCTTTATTAGTCACCATCGTATATGTATAATCGTACTGGCGACACTTTGGAGATCATATCACAAACGCCAAACATTTTTTAAAAAAAATCGGAATCTCGGCTAACTTTGATCTGGCGTGACATGATCCATTCCTTGTCAGTCATTACAACTCGCTGTATTCTCTGCATTTAACAATAACATTATATAACACTAATTCTAACTCTTTGCACACTAGCGGCTGATTTAGGCAACTGTTGAAGACCTTTACAGATAGTTTGATTTGAGGTCAGAATAAGAAGGGCCATTTTCAACATACAAACTCTTTGACAATAAAATTAAATTTCAGCAACAACTAAGTTTTTCAAATGAATTGCAGACGAGACAATTGAAGCATATAAACAATCAAAGAGGACGTAAATATTGTTTAATTTATTCATGTTACTTTGTAACCGGGCGACAAGGAACTAAACTATACAATGTACCTTCAAGCGATAATATAATGGTATAGCTTTCACGAGAAAAGTTCCACTACAAAATGTATAATATTACATACTTTATGAAACAGTTCCAGCTTCATCCGGATATCGAGGTTTCCTGTCTCGATCAGAACGGTTTGAGACATTACACGTAAGCGGTAAAGTTAGCTCGACCTGTAAGGATACATGCATATCTCTCTATGTATTATTATATTCACAGATTACTTAATATATTTCTGTGTTTCTTTTCAAAAGTATTCTCGAACCCTCGGACATGCATTTACGTAGACTGTATAGTACACACATACGACACATCTGCAAAAGGCGGTTTCGAAAGTATCTATGCAACGTTATACTATTGAAAACAGTTTTGTAAAATGATGAATACGTTCTTCTTTTATCGAAATGTTCACGAAAGATACTCTTAAATAGGTGCATCAAACCACGTCTTCATAACTGAACGGTTTATTTGAGGTAGTCAATATGCCCAGTGGTTCGATTTATATGTTATGCATGTGTTACAAGTCTGTGTATGGACGAACTAGGTTCCAGTGTACATCATTCATTTACGCTGCTCGCCCAATGGCTGTATTGACGAGTGCCAGGGTAAACAACGTCAACGAACAACAACAACATTTATGTACATCGTGTATCAAGTTGTCCTGTACACAATCCATTTTATAAAAGTACTGGCTATAGACAAAATATATTTACATAGTTTCAATAGGGAAGCGGGCTGTTATTCAATAGGTTGGTTATTCGAATCCTAGCTTTGCCAATATTATTTCCGATGTTTGACCAAAGTCAATGCGACACGCGTCATTCGTCTTCTACCAATGGAATAACACAATTGCTCAAAACGGCGTTAAACCCCAATCAATCAAATTATCAGTCCCATTCGGTACTTCACTAGCTTTCTTAAACAATAAGAATATCGGATTATTATATAACACATAAATGAGCATTTACATTAACGTATGGCACACCAGTTTAAAAACGTAAATATATTTCTTAAAGAATATGTTCAAGATGTATTCAAATTAAGAAAATTATAGAATAAAGAACACTCGGATGTAATACTTTTAAAAGGGAGCATTAACATTCCATTTGTTATTACAATAGGTGTGTTTCGTAGTTTCTCCAAATACAACAGTTCAGCAGCAGACGACTTTAAAAACTTATAGGCAAACTTATAGAAAAAGGAAAGTTAAATAACTACAAATAGTTAAACATTCTGTGGCAAAATGGACAATGATCATTATGAGTAATATCAGCCTTTGCCACTATGTTTTCAAATGTCTTCTTCGGGGGCGTCAATTAAGAAAAAAATATGGGAAGGGGTTAAAGATAAAACTTTACTGTGTATTAACATATGTTAACTCGTGTGACGTCAGTCTTTATTAATTGAAGGAGAATACATTTTACACTCGGTCTTCAAACTTGAGATTGTCAAGTTGTGAAAATAGTAAATAGTTGATAAAACGGATAAAATTGGAAGGGGTAAACGAGAAGATTGGTAAGACAAATATCGATATGTTGTTTTCTGTTCTGTTGATTAATTAAACACTCTTTGTATTATTGTTGGTACCTGAACAGTCCGTAGAATATATGTTTAACGTATACTCCAGACTACCAAACATACCTTTATTCGTTTGGTGTCGTAAATACGACTGAATCTGGTAAGATCTACGTTATATACGTTATAGCACGTTTTAATTTTCATCCCGCATAAGCAAATCTGTAATATTTTTTGTAGACATCCTTTCCGTCCAAATAATACTATTTACTGAAGGCCTGGCGATTTAATGCATGACCATTCAAAACCTTTGTACTCCAGTGAACTTATTCGTTCTTAGCTCACTAACACCTGGTCACGTTTTCAATTATAGTACATGTACACCGCTTTGGATGGTGGAATATTGCACTTGAGTCAGACATAACTGCCTGAAAGCTGTCAGATACGATGTGGCCTGTACATCGAAAGGTTGTGAGTTCAAATCCGTGAGATTCATCTTTATAGAGGATAGTAAAAAAATTAAATTGTTTGAAATGTTTTTATGGGAATATACCCATTTACCGTGAAGGAATAGTTTGAAGATTACTATTGAGTTCTAGGAAACGCATGGTGTTGTGCGTGAAATGGCCGACACAATTTAATTCAAATACTGTTGCATGTAAATCCAGGGGTTGTGAGTTCGAATCACAGCTCGGGCAATATTCTTTTCGACGTTTTACAAAATATCTGTGACAAGCGTCCTTCGTCTTTCATCAATGGGCTCACAGAATATGTGTAAAAGCAGCCAGTTGATTGGAAAGTGTGTTGTGTGGGGTACTTGTTTGAGAAAGCTAGGAAACTCATGAGTAGGTGAACTGGTCGCCGTGATAAGACTAAATCGAGTTTGAAAACGGCGTTAAAGTCACAATCAATCAATTCATTGATCAGTTACACACATAATGTAGTTAATCAATTTTGAGTTAATCAATTTTATTTATCGAAATAGTTTTTAAACATTGAACACTGGAGCTGTATCATACGTCTTAATATTTGATATTCAGTTATTGATTTTAGAGGAATCAAATGTGTTTCTTAAAACAAGATTTATCTATGAAACTCCAGAACCGAGGCGGTAAACTTCAGCATCTTTAGAAGATCCGTTCATTTACAGTCAATCCAATGATGAACTGATTCTACAAGTTTTATTAAATAATATGATTACATATACATCCCTTATCGTAGAGAGGAAGTGAGATTATGCATGTATGTGTTTCTAGTGGTATCGTACGCGTATATTCGTTCACAAGTACCTAACGAGTAAGTAAGACAGTATATGGGTGTGTGTGTGTGTGTGTGTGTGTGTGTGTGTGTCTGTGTGTTTATAGTGATAACATTAGCGTATAATCTATTACAATACCATGACGAAGAAATAAGATTGTGTATGTATGTGTGTGTTTTTAGTGGTAAGGTACACATAACATCTATCACAATTACCTAAAGAGCAAGTAAGATTGTGTTTGTGTTTGTGTTTGTTTGTGTTTGTGTTTGTGTATGTGTTTCTATGTATGTGTTTGTGTTTGTGTTTGTGTTTGTGTTTGTGTTTGTGTGTGTGTACGTGTACGTGAAAGTGTGTTTATAGTGGTAACGTACACATAAAACTTATCACAATTACCTAAAATGGAAGTAAGACTGTGTCTGTATGTGTGTTTATAGTAGTAACGTACGCGTATAATGTATCAGAAGTACCTAAAGAGGAAGTAAGATTATGTATGTTTGTGTGTATATAGTGGCAACGTACGCGTATGATCTTTCAGAAGTACCTAAAGAGGAAGTAAGGTTGTGTATGTGTGTGTGTGTGTCTATAGTGGTAACGTACGCGTATAATCGTTCAGAAGTACCTAAAGAGGAAGTAAGAGTGTGTCTGTATGTGTGTTTATGGTGGAAACATACGCGTATAATCGTTCGGAAGTACCTAAATAGGAAATAAGAGTGTGTATGTATATGTGTTTGTAGTAGTAAAGTACGCGTATAATCTTTCAGAAGTACCTAAATAGGAAGTGTGTATGTATGTGTGTTTATTGTACTAAAGTACGCGTATTCTCTCTTCAGAAGTACCTAAAGAGGAAGTAAGAGTGTGTCTGTATGTGGTTTATAGTGGTAATATACGCGTATAATGTATCAGAAATACCTAAAGAGGAAGTAAGGTTGTGTATGTATGTGTGTGTTTATAGTGGTAACGTACGCGTATAATCTTTCTGAAGTACCTAAATAGGAAGTATGACTATGTTTGTAGTGGCAACGTACGCGTTTAATCTGTCAGAAGTATCTAAAGAGGAAGAAAGATTGTGCCTGTACGTTTGTTTATTAGTCGCCGGGCAGAAGCCCGCGACTTCTATTTTTAATAGGTTTTCGGAAATCACATGGGAGGGGGGCTTATTATTAGAAAGAAACAAATCCAGATGATTGAACATATTACAATTGTGGTTGTTTACGAACACTAATAAATGACACATCTAAAATGAAATAAATATTCCGATTTTTTAATGTTTGCAGTTTTTTTATTTCACTCGCATTTAGGTTTTTTGTGTTATTTACGAAGACAAAAGTGGTCCCTTCAAGACGTGAACCAACACCCCCTAATGCAGAATCTTATGTGTCATCATTGAGGTCAATTTCGGATTCTCCTTTTAATAGCAATTTGACTTACTAAATGTTGTTTTCATGTTCAAAGAGATGTCTTGATTTGTGTAGAATTCATTTAATAATGTTAATCCATGAATATCTAAAGTAAGAACTGTTTCTAAGCTAAATATAGACCCTATTCTGTTGTGTAGTTTCGTGACCTTTAACATCGATTTTCGCGCATGCGCATTTCGATATGAAAAAGCGAGTGATATTATTTTATTTTAGACAAGTACAAGACGAATGTTTGACGCAAAGCGTCAAAGAGAAGCCGCAATATTTCGTTGTACATGTAGAAATAAGAAAAAAAGAACATTTTTAAATCCACAAACAATAGAACAATTTAAACTGTAGACGGTAATGCTGATATATTTCGCCTTTTGATGACTTTTGTTTACTTCAAATTACCTCCCTTTAAAGCAATACCAGGATATTTATCTTGTGATTCGAATAAGATTGACAAACATTGAAATATATGAATGAATACTATTATTTAAATAAGTAACAACAGCAAAATTAAATTTAAGCCAAGATAAATGTGTACACATTTCGTTAATTTTTTATAGATACCCTAATGTATACTTATGAATATAAAATTTATAAACAAATGTTTTCATTTCAACGTTCCTAATGTTTGAATAGACTAAGGAAAGTCAAGAATACATAAATAAATCAATGCAGTCTTTTCCGGCGACATTGATGCCTTGCATCAACTTTCTCTTGTAGTGGTAACGTACGCGTATTATCTTTCAGAAGTACATACAGAGGAAGATTGTGTCTGTGTGTATGTATAGTGGTGATGTATGCGTATAATCTTTCACAATTACCTACGATTATTCAATGCACTCAAATAGGTATTAGTATCATATTTGCTTCAACATCTTCATTACTTAGAAACAAAGTCATATATTCTCAAATAATATGTAATTCCTACATTAAAACAATGCCTTACATTTTATATATTTCCAATACCATTTATATAGATTCATTGATAGGCGTTAAACACCGTTGTATAGTTATATCACGGCGTTAATTACATCTTCTCATGCGTTTCCTGGCATACTCACAACAATACTCCACAAAACATACTTTCCAAGTATTTGGACTTTTTCTCGACATAAACTGTAAGCCCGAATGATGCTTATCACAGTTACTATGACATTAGATTAAGAGTAACTCCTTTAACAAACCTCATAGCAGTTTATATGCTAACGTTATCATTATAATTCAACATTTTAAAAGTATAAAAATATAATTTCGAATTCAATTTGAACTATTTGCAGTATAATTACAACTGCTTCAAACAGACGAGACAAGAGACGAAATAACAAATTGTAAATGCAATAATTTGACACTTTATTGTTCATCAATAACCCATTGCCTGCATTTGACACATACTAACAAGTATTAAATGAGATGTTCATCTTTATATTACAGAAGTCGTTTGTTCGAATGTTTCATGCTTGTCGTGATAAACTGAATTTTTTATATATTTTAGTCATTTTTTCAAGACATGGAGGTATCAGGTAGAAGACAGGTAGGGAGCGATGACTTGAGTACTGGTATTCACTGTGACCCATGTCAAGGCGAAGATGAAGAAGAAAATGCCGTATTTTATTGTACAGTTTGCAACGAGTTCTTTTGTAAAACCTGTTCGAAAGTACACAGAAGAAGCAAACTGTCTAAACACCATCCATTGTTAGACCAACACAGTATGCCAAAACAGAAGTGTTCGTCATCGAAGGAAAGTATGTGTACTAAACATAAAGGAAAATTCGTAGAATACTATTGCAAAATTCACGAGGATTGCTGCTGTTCTGTTTGTGCCACTATAGAACACAAACAGTGTAATGTAGAGTATATTGACGATACTGCTACAGAATACGCAACAAGTAAAGAGTATACATCTCTGATGAGGGCAATAGCCGATCTATCTGAACTACTGCAAAACACGAAGACAATTGCATTGAGAAAAAGGGATGACGTGGGGCATATCCACATGACGTTTGTTTCTGAAGTAAAGAAATTCAGGACTGAGATAAACCAGATTTTAGATTCCCTCGAACAAAGTACCTTGATAGAGGCCCAGACCGTAAGGGACAAGGATACCAACTTAATTGAGTCAGCGTCTTCAACGTGTGATGCGATTATTGCTGACCTTAACGAGATGTCCAGTAATATGGAAAAACAGAAGAAAAACAAACAACAACGACAATTGGTGATCTCTGCTAAAAAGGCGCAAAATCAAATTAAACAATTAGAACGTTTGACAACAGAGTTAGATAATCAATGTACAACAAGAGACTATATGTTTCGACCGAATGAGACAATAGTACCGTCTCTCAAAGCAGGAAAAAAACTTGGAAATTTGGAAAATAACATGAAAAAAGAAGGCAAAACAAAGATTGAGAGAAAGGTGAAGACATCTGTACCAAGTAAGCCGGTGTCATTGAGATATGTTGGTAAAATCGATATTCGACATTCTAAAGATACGGCTAAGTACGGCAGCTCGAGTACAGGGGGAGTTATGTTACACACCAACATGCTGGCTTTGGCTGATTGTGATAACTCCAGTGTAAAGATTGTTGACGTTAACAATAACAAGGTGATATCCTGTAAAAAACTACCTACAAAGCCATGGGATATAACGCGTGTAGAACAAGATCAGATCGTCGTTACATGTGACAATAAACTCGTGTTCATAAAGGTTGGTAAGCGATTGTCTGTAATGAAGGAAATGGATATTGGTGGTGAGAGTCGTGGTATTGTTTATACAAACAAAACATTTATTTGCTCTTTTGAAGATCCTGGCTGCGTAAAAATCATTGATTTAGGTGGGAAAATATTGAAAACAATAACAACGGATATCAGAAGACAGACATTGTTTAATACACCCAACTGTATTGTACTGAGTATCGATCAGAACACGCTTTACGTATCAGATAGTGGTAACAACAGTGTAACGAGTATGGATCTAGACGGTAATGTACAACATGTATATAAACATGATAAACTGATGGATCCACGCGGTGTGGTAGTAGATAGAGAAGATAACATTTATATAGCTGGGGGCAGGTCACGTAGTATTCATATTATATCACCACAGTGTACAACCATACGAATAGTACAAGACGGAACACCGAGGATGATTACTCCTTCTGCAGTTATATATTGTGAAAGAGATAACAGACTATATATTAGTCATAGATTGTATTACAATACAGTTTCTGTTTATCAGATAGAGTGATTTATACAACACAGACTAAACATATCAAAGAGCCGAATCTAGGTAGCTGCGTTCCGAAAAACAAACAAAGATGCTGGCGGCAAGTGAAGATCCAGATCAACCAGCAACAAAATGTATTCAACAGAACCCGACTTGCATTAAGATGCACTTAATTCCAGGAAATCTCAGCCCCGACAAATGTGAACATCAAGATAAACCAGTGCATCATGCAAGCAACTCACTGTCGCTTTAGTCAAATGAGAAAATAACACATCACATAAACACATTCTCAAATGGAGTGATGTATACAACAGAGAACATTACAGATCACATACACAGACTCTCAAAAAGATAGATGTATGCAATAGTGAAAATAACATTTCTGAATACCCGACTCAAATAGAGTATTTTATTCAACAAAGAAAGTTACAGAACACAGAACCCGACTCTCCAATTGAGTGATGTATACAGCATAGAAAATAACACATCACAGAACCCGACTCTCAAAAAGAGTGATGTATACAACAGATCAAATAAAATATCACAGAACCCGACTCTCAAAAAGAGTGATGTATACAACAGATCAAATAAAATATAACAGAACCTGACTATTATTGTAAGTGATGCATTCAACAAAGAAAACGACAAATCACAGAACCCGACTCTCAAATACAGTGATATATACAACATAGAAAATAACACAACACAGAACCCAACTCTCAAATAGAGTGATGTATACGACATAGAAAATAACACATCACAATATCCTACTCTATAATAGACTGGTGTATTAAGCATAGAAAACAAAACATCTGAGAACCCGACTCTCTAAAATAGTGATGTATACAATATGTCAAATAAAAAATCACAGAACCCGACTCTAAAAAAAAATGATATAAACAATAGATTAAATAAAATATCACAGAAACCGACTCTAAAAAAGTGTGATGTATACAATAGATCAAATAAAACATCACAGAACTCGACTCTCAAAAAGAGTGATGTATACTACAGATTAAATACAATAGCACAGAAACCGACTATTATTTTAAGTGATACATTCAACAGAGGAAATAGCACATCACAGAACCTGAATAAAAAAAACATTCGATTCCAGGAATAATTATCGAATGATAAGTTAACTTTTTGATCAATCTTTAAAAAACTCGGGGTATGATTATTAAATAATTAGTTCATTATTGTAGATCATGATCAACCTAAAAACCCTTTAAAGTATATGTATATATGTTTACTAGACTGTATTTTGATGACTTTTACTACAGTAACTAATGGATAAATATAACATGTAACTAGCCACTAGGTTAACATAACAATATCAATGCTGCGCGTCCTGAAAACAAATGTGTCTCTTTATCAGAGCTTCTGCGTATAATGTTTACTACAGATACAATATTGAACTATTATTGAACTTCGCTTCATCAAAACCA
Organism: Serripes groenlandicus; assembly: GCA_031761405.1. Taxonomy (NCBI): domain Eukaryota; kingdom Metazoa; phylum Mollusca; class Bivalvia; order Cardiida; family Cardiidae; genus Serripes; species Serripes groenlandicus. The sequence goes on along the minus strand of JASEVX010000418.1, from coordinate 60,664 downwards.
AGCACAAGGCATAAGTATCAATATCAACCTACGTGTTCTGAAAACAAATGTAAGTGTTGTATGTTTATAAAATGTGACTGTTACTAGACGAACACGGCTTCAAAAGGAAGCGTCTTAAATGTTCCTCGACTTATGCGAATAATGCAAACCTAGATCAAACTGTGAGAATGCGCATATTGATCTGGTAAACACTGGTCGCAAATGCCCTCTGGATGTTATTTTTAGCGAAGTTCATATACAGTAGTTTTGCTTATGGTAATAAAACGCCAAGGGGATTGTGGTAGTGTGTTTGCCTTCGGTGCGGGAGCTTGCGGGTAAGATCCATGACAGGGTCATACCAAATACCTTAGCTAACTTAAAGCAATGGATTTCCCTCCTCGGTGCGTATGTTTGGAGAAATAGCATTACTACAGACTAGCTTGTGTCAGGATAGATTAACTAGCAGTACAAGTAACTTAACCAGGAAACGCCGTAATATAATTTTATAATTGTTGAAAGCGGCGTAAAACAATATACCAACAAACTTACAAAAAACATTGGGAATATTTTAATGGAATGAGATGTTCATTATTGGAAGACATTTATTGACATGTCATGTATTGAATATCTAAGAACTTTGATGAGTTTGATGATTTATGTTTATTGTGATCTTAAAAGTGTAATACTTTTTAAATTTAAATTGGATGCAAACGCGATGCATAAAATTGCCGAGATTTGAGACATTTTCTTGATAAACTAGCAGCACACATCAATGTAAATATCTGACATTAAATAACACCTTTATATATGCTAATAGTGGGTATGTGACCTATTAGTGAATAGTATTGAATCATTTTAAAGATGAATATCTGTCAGCAAATATTATACATTTAAATGAGGTGATATTAATACACACACATATCTTTATAGTCGATTTAACATATTGAGCGGCGTCCTGACAATGCAAACAGTGAGTCATATCCGACCAGTACAGATGCATATCAATCCGTGCATCTGATCAGACTCTTCACTGTTTTGCGACAAATCTTTAATGGTTTCAAGTATGTACAGTTGGTATTTGGGTCATTGTCATTGTACACATATGTTTAGTTTGGTCAAAATACAAAACTGTTTCAGAGGAATGTGTATAACTTTTAAATACTTTTATTCCGATACATTTAAACAGCTAGTTCATATGTGTCCGATATATTGCTTCCTCTTGAAATAATAACGTTTGATGTTAACATGTAATTATAATAAACTATTAACATACATTCTTACTTATCATTCGATCAAGTATTTATCAAACCTAAAACACGTTACGCTTAATCCGTTCTGTAGTGGGTAAACCCATCCCGACTTTGCAGACTTAATTTGACGCATTTTCTGTAGACGTCTCTTTAAAACATGAAATTGTTCACGATGAGCAATTTCTTATTTTTCCGCAATGTTTTAAATACATATATAAGTCAATCTATTTTCATATACAGTTTTAATTGTTATGCTTATATGTGTTCAAAGTTGTATGCTATAAAGGTGTTAAAGAAATTGGGATATGCAGCATTATCAGCAATGATAAAAGAAGCATAACCGTGATATTCTGATACTCCGAAATATGTTTAACAATCGTTCCCAGTACCTTCACCATGTATATATGTGTTTGTTGGAATGCTCTTATATGACGTTTTCAACAATTGTTCAGTTATATCAAGGCCTTTGGTAGGTAATTAACCAGTACAGGTGGTCCATTCTTTCTGGCATCGGTAAGAAGTTGATAACTGTACATGTGCAAGTACTCCCTTATGATTACATATTTACACCAATGGTTGGGATCAGGTCAAATGTGTTCAATGATATCAATAGGAGAAGAGGAAATGATTTTTGTTTAACGTGAATTATTACTTCTTTTCCCAAGATGTATCAAATCATTCTCTGCCGTAGACGCATCAGATGTCGTCTGTATTACTGAAAGAGGTAACATAACAGTTAAACAAGATCAACTCCTTGAAGGAACCCAACCTTGGTTCTATATGACTTAGCAGCTTGTTGTCCCCATTACCTTGTCTGGAAGTTAAGCATTACAGCGATACATTTTCGAATAACTGAATCTGAAATTGTGGCCGTTTATGAAGCTGCTCTCGCTTATACTGAACAATACTATGTGTTTGGTCAATTTTGTACAACAACCGTCATTAAAAACTATCATTGGCGTAGAACTTTGTTTAATGTTTGTTTTGGGTGATTAAGTATCACATTAATTGAGTGGCGTCAGGTGACACGGAAACCGCATCTGTGTTGTAGTGGTAGAGCGGCAGTCTCGGGTGATTAAGTATCACATTAATTTAGTGGCGTCAGGTGACAAGGGAACCACATCGGTGTTGTAGTGGTAGAGTGGCAGTCTCGGGTGATTAAGTATCACATTAATTTAGTGGCGACAGGTGACAAGGGAACCACATCGGTGTTGTAGTGGTAGAGCGGCAGTCTCGGGTGCGGTAGCTCGCGAGTTCGATCCCCGGCCGGGTCAAACCATACACTTTAAAAGTGGTAGTAATGGCAGTTTGCGGGGTTAGCATTACAACTGACTTGCTGGCGCCAGGATAAAAGGACATGTAGTAATGATACCTTACCTAGAAAACGCCGTGATATAACCGAACAATGGTTGAAGCGGTGTAAATCATCATCTGACTCCAGGTACAAATTAAATATTACATTGACGTAAAACTAGTTAGATAACATTCTTATTGGTTTGTTAACAAGTACATCTGAGTCTATTCAACATGTATAAGAACAGCAGCAGTTTGCTTGGTAAGACTGTTATGTGAAGGACTAGTGTGAGAATGCCTGGACACACTAATTCAAACTAAATTAACTAATCATCATTTGATCCCATCTTCTACAAATGTGTCAAAACAAAAAGGATGAAATAGATATGACCGGTTAACGTTAAGTATGATTGTCTTCAACAAAATAGCCACATAATGTACTTCAGAATTAACGTTAAGTATGATTGACCTTATCAAAATACCCACATCATGTACTTCAGAATTAACGTTAAGTATGATTGTCCTTATCTAAATAGCCACATCATGTACTTCAGAATTAACGTTAAGTATGATTGTCCTCATCAAAATAGCCACATCATGTACTTCAGAATTAACGTTAAGTATAATTGTCCTTATCAAAATAGCAACATCATGTATTTCAGAATTGACTCTATCAAATTGTTAGTTAAAAAAAATGTTTCCTTTAAGGTCACTACACCTTGAAAAGACTGAACATATAGAACAATCATTTAAATCTACTTACAAGTTACGTCTTAGTATTCTTCGATCTCCTTTTTGATAGCTTTAATTATTTTGTTTGTATGGTGTTTTAAACCGATTTCAACATTCGTTCAGTAACATCAGGGCATTTCCTGGGAAATTTACCAACACTACTGATACTGTTCCCGAAACCAGCACGTCAGTCGTAATGCTAACCAGTTTTAAAGTATTTGGTATGAACCGGCCCGAGATCGAACCAGCGTCATCCCGTACCACAAGCGGACGCTCTAGCACTTTACCACCGAGGTTGTACCCTCCTGGTAGAACACAAAAACACGTTGTACTGATTAATTGATGTATTGATTAACGCCGTTTTCAACAATTGTCAACTATATTACGGCAGCAATTTTTTTCAACAATTGCCAATTATATCATGACCGCCAGTTTACATAATTATCCATGTGTGTCATTCCTTCATCACACCAGTACTGAACGAAACAGTCGTTTTAAGTAAATAGCTGCCCTTCCACATACACTGTTAGCTCAATGGTGGAAGACGAATGACATTGTTCGTATTGACGTTTATACACATTGTACTGAAACACATTGGGATACTTATCCAGTTGTTTGTCAGCTTGTTCATCCCTGCCAGTTCTAGATATAGGCGAATAGTGATAACTCTGGTGAGATTGTGAGTATACGAGGGGATCATCTCAGTGTGTACAGTTCCCGGATGCAATAAGATCCATTTTCGCCTGGCCTGGCTCATATAATGTTAACTAGTGGGGACAATAATTGACTGTGATGAACTTATGCTAGAATTTGCGTGTTTAAGCGAATGTGATATATTCTACATATTCTTATTGTTAATATAGCACTTGTAATTAAATCCATGTTCCTTTGTAAAGTATATTTATTGTTATGTTATATAATTACTATATAAATATTCCCGAGGCAGATTTCCGTAAATTGCCGAGTTGGTCCGATTGACTTAAACACACTAGGTCGATGGAAGAAACAGATAACGTGTCTATAAAGGGCACATAAAGGTTTGATGAAAATGGATCAGAGGAAAGAACGTGTTTTATAGAACTTGTATGAGAAAGCCGGGAAATACATGATAAGGTTAACTTTCTGTCGTGATATGTTTGCATTAAACCACAAACAACAACCAAATCAGTGAATATGAAGCTGTAACGTCATGGAAGTGATATGTCTGCACTAAACCACAAAAAATAACCCAATTAATGAATATAAAGTTGTAACGTCATGGAAGTGATATGTCTGCAATAAACCACAAACAACAAACCAATCAATGAATATAAAGCTGTAACGTCATGAAAGTGATATGTCTGCAATAAATCACAAACAGCAACCCAATCAATGAATATGAAGTTGTAACGTCATGGAAGTGATATGTCTGCAATAAACCACAAACAACAAACCAATCAATGAATATAAAGCTGTAACGTCATGAAGTGATATGTCTGCATTAAATCACAAACAACAAGCCAATAAATGAATATGAAGTTGTAACGTCATGAAAGTGATATGTCTGCAATAAACCACAAACAGCAACCCAATAAATGAATATGAAGTTATATTACATTTCTGCCTGTAATTCTGTGGGAATTAAAAGTGGTAATTCCCTTGGGAAATAAATCCCTAGGGAAATTATAAGATTTTGCCGGAACTACTTTTTTAAGCTTAAAATAGAATGGCTGTTTTTCCAAATGCTTAAAATAGACATAAACACATCTGAATAGTTTATAATAAAAAAAAATAATATAGAGGTTAATCCATTTCATTAAAATAAATAAATATGACTTAATGAAAATAAAAATAATAATAAATAAAATAAACAACAACAGAAAATGTTATTCATTGATCAATGATAAAACAAGAAGATATCCAAATGTCATTGTCGTCTGCTTTACAACATAAACAATGGCAGAGTATATGCAACCCTGGACTTTACAGGACATTGAGAGCCTGCTTGCACAATCTGAATATGAGGAAATCCCAAATGTGGGTCAGCCTGTCTCCCCACCCAGGCCTTCTACCAGTACATCTCGTTTCAATCCAGTGAATAATGAGGAAGTTGCAAATTTTATAACAGGTCAGAAAAATGTCAATACCCAGAGGAAAACTGATTCAGACGTACGGTTGTTCAAAGAATTTTGTAGGGCTCAAAATGAACATAGAGATATAGAGACTCTTTCTACCAATGAACTTGATGTTTTGTTTGGAAACTTTATTGTAAGCATCAAAAAGGCTGACGGTAATGATTATGAGCCATCGACTATTCGTGGTTTCATGTCCAGCATGGACAGATATCTGAAAAATAAGAATTGTCCACACCAAATCAATAAATGTCCGCTATTTCCACATAGCAACAACGCTATAAAAGCAAAAATGACATCCTTAAAATCACAGGGTCTTGGAAATAGACCAAATGAAGCTGACGAGTTGACCGATGCCGACATTGACAAGCTGTTCGAGGCAGGTCAGCTTGGACACGAGACGCCTCAGCAAATCATAAATTTGCTACATCTATCATTCTCTCTGCTCTTCGGAATGCGGGGTGGTGTAGAGCAAAGGAACCTCAAGTGGGGAGATATAGAACTGCTATGTGATGAAGATGAGGATGAGTATTTGTCACATATCAGAGAGAGACAAACAAAAACTCGAGTTGGAACTGATCCAAAAAATACCAGAAAATTCAAGCCAAAAGCTTGGGCCAATAGCGAAAATAAAGAAAGATGCCCAGTTGAGGCGTACAAAATATATAAACAACAACGGCCACATGAAATGATGAATCCTGATGCGCCATTTTTTCTCGGGATTAATGCCCTTCGCAGCCCCAACTCCCAACAACCATGGTTCAAGAATCAACCGATGGGCAAAAACCACATTTATAAAATCGTGAAAACCATGAAGACAAAGTGCGAATCATTAAATGATGGTCGCAAACTAACAAATCACAGTGTAAGGAAACACCTGTTACAAAAATGTAATGACCTGGGAATGGATGCAGCAGCCACTGTCCAAATAAGTGGACATAAAAACTTACAGAGTGTCAATTCCTACTCAAAACTGAATGAACCTCAACAAAAGCAGATTGCTGGTGCGCTTATGAATACAAAGAAAACACCACAAAGCCTCACTCAGTTCACGCCTTCCAATTCAAAGCAAAACATGTCGCCCAACTGTAGTCAGATTTTCCACAAACAAAGTGCAAATTCCATGATGTCATCCGTATTTAATGGCACCACACACATAGCTGGTGGAACATTTTATTTCGGGTCATTGCCAGAAAATCCAGCAGTATTATCGCCGCCCTCAAAGAAATTCAAAAGAATCAGAGCTATAGTATCCGACTCCGAATCAGATTAAAAAAGTGTGCGCTTTACACTGGAGAAACAATGGACAAGGGAAATAATTCCCAATATTACAGTGCGACAATGGACAAATTAATATTATTTTTTTTGTAATTTTGAGTTAAAATTGTAATATTTTTCCAAACTGAAGGAATTAATTCTTAATCTTACTGTGATAAACAGTGATCTTGATTCAATGATTGAAATTTTATGACAAAATAAAAGTTGTGTTGGCAGTTTTAAATGGTTGTTTACTGTCGTTTGTCCCAATCATCCTGGTTTAATTGCAGGTAGAACCTACACTCTCCCTCAATTCCAGCAAGTGTGATGGTGCATCTTAACATACACACTTAGCCAGAACCAAGAAATAGGTAGGCAGTTCACACTCACAGTGCTCACTCTTGGAAACCATTTCCTTGAAAATCTCGGTTCAAAAAAGCACTGAAAAAGTCCATCTCTGTAAGATCAATAATGGTGTGTTAGCGCAGTAAATACATTTACTTTAAATAGATTAGAAAATAAACTCACCATCACACGCCTGATCTGAAGTTTCCGCCTGATCTGAAGTTTTCTCGCTTGTTTTACGTCGTCCATCAGAAATTATCACGTCACTCAGTCACATCACGTGTTGCCCAGTTAAAAATCCATATCTATTAGTAGATGTTTTGAAATTCAACATCATAACACTTCGATTCATTTTAAAACTTTATTAAAATGTGTTTCAATATATTTCCGTGATTAAAATCCAAATATGAACGCTGAATTTCCTGAACTTCACCAAGTGACACAAACAAAATGTCCGACACTTCGAAGCGGGTCAACCTGTTGTGACCGTTGTGGTGTATTCTTGCGCGACGTTCGAAAGTAAGGCAAAGTAGACCTTTATTGAATTAAAGGCACATTCTTGTAAATAAAATGTAATATATAAGTTAATCAACACTGTTTTCGTATTACGGGATATAATTCCCTCGGCCAGTTCACATATCTAGTAAAAAACCTCGTGCCTACGGCACTCGTTTTTTTACTAGATATGTGAACTGGCCTCAGGTATTATATCCCGTAATACGAAAACAGTGTTGATTAACCTCTATGTAACGTCATGGAAGTAAATATGAAGCTGTAACGTCATGGAAGTGATATGTCTGCATTAAACCACAAACAACAACCCGATCAATGAATATGAAGCTGTAACGACATGGAAGTGATATATCTGCATTAAACCACAAACAAGAACCCAATCAAGGAATATAGAGCTGTTATATAACCGACTGATGGGGTGAGATATTGCAAGTGTAGGACAGGTATGCGTATCAGTGGAAAAAACCGACTTGTGGTTTAAAACCACATAGCGATAACAGAACCTAGGTCGAAGGTTAAGATCACAGTGACTACAATTAATATTACAAAAAACGATGTCAATGCTCATTCATTATTTCCAATGAGAATAATTGCAAATATGTAATATCCGAGGGTCTGAGTTCGCGACACAAGGATCACATTTATGTAAATGATTTAGAGATATTTCATTTCAACCTTTGGTTCAACCCTGCGATTGTTAGTTCGAACTCCGACCTACTAGTTCATTATAACCAATGAAATAATGAAATAATTGCAAATGCTTTATATGCCTACACCTCCTCATGTCGGTGATCAGGTGATGTACACCAAGTGTTCGATTTTTTTGGGCATATTGTATTTCAGTATTTGGTTCAACATTGCTTGTTGTTGGCAACAACGTGGTATATTGAGCCATTGGTTGTTGTTTCGAATCCGGATTCGGCAATCTTTCTTTCCGATGAAAATTAACTGTAAAGGAGTAAAGAACAAACACCTTTCTATTCAATCATCATTCGGAATTTTTGTCAATAGCGACGAGTGCTGTTAATTAAATGGTTTTGAGTTCAAACTACAGCTAGGCCAATTGTCACCCGCCAATCGGTGTCCACTATTGGAATAACAACATAGCTCAAAGCCGCGTTGAACCCGACTTAATCAAATCAGCAGACCCATTCAGTACTTCACTAGCTATAAAAAAGCAATAACAATCGTTGCGGTGATTATGAACCAATATAATAGAAATGTTTACATGAATGCCATTGCATAAACCTGTCATAGCATCTGGAAAAAATTAAAGTTCACTTCTAATATAGAGATATATTGTGCAATGGGAGACAACTTCAGTGTCATTTATTCAAATTCACAGCAAGGCAATCTGATTTGCTTCCGTTTGACCATAGTTGTTCTGAAAGAGTATTTCTTACTAACTCATACCTATCGTCTACACGATTATCTAGGCGACTGGCTACATACCCATTACTTCGCCTACTGGTGAAAGACGAATGATAATGGTCACAGTGACCTTTTACGATCATAACAAAGAAAAGCATGACGGGTCCCACGATTCGAACTGACGACCTCTGTCACAGACCTCGTCGTTACTGACTGAACTATCAGGGCTCGAGGTTGCGCATGAAATGCAGTCAACACAGAAACCTGCATAAATACGACACAAACTGTCACATATTAAATGAATTATTCAGACACCCAACAGCTAGAGTTCAATGTTCAGCAGATAAACATGGGTCTATCTTATCAAAACAGACTTCTGAAATCTGAGCCAGAATTTGTCATTACTTATGTCAATTTGATCTAATTCTTCATTAGCCGATAGTTTAATTCAATTACTATGAAGCAAATATGTAATTTATGTTTGTCGACATTTGTTGCGTCATACTATATTATCAAGGCCTGATCATATGCGTGTATTACTGATCTTTCATAATATTTGTACTCCAGTGAACTTTGCTCGCTGACACATTTACAATTATAACATTTCACTAGAGTCAGGAAAAACACCCTGATTGCGATCAGTACCGACAAGACCTGTACATCGGAAGGATGTGAGTTCAAATCCGCGCAATTCATCTTAATAAAGGATAAACACAAACGTCTATTTTTTTTTAAATATTTCCATGGAAATTAAATTATTAGCCTCGAAGATCCAGGAAACAAATGGTGACGTGCGTGAAATGGCTTCCATAATATAACTAAAAGTATATTGCATGATAACTGAAACTTCCAATCAATTGAATTACGTAATCCCAATATCTCCTGCCCTGATGATTTCCTGCTGGATAATGTCGTCTGCAACAGAAATACGTTCTTAGAACATTTGCATTATCAATTTAACTTAAACGTCATACTCGAGCAGTCGTTTACTGAAAACCGTGCAATTCATTGGTGTATGAGCTGGTTGCTGTGTCATAACTTAAACAATGTTGAAAACGACATTAAACATGTAATTTCTTATTTTCTCACTTTCTTCTAAGGCGTGACATTTCGTCTGTATCAGAAACATGGTTCAATATATATGTTGATCATACACGACTTGAAAAAGTAAGAAAATACATGGGTAGAGAATTAGTCGCCGTGATATAACTGAGATAATGTTGAACACGGTGTTGAAAATAAATCAAACGATCGAGTAGTATATTATTCTCCAAAAATTGTATTTATGTTATTACTTGAAATGTTGAGTTTTTTATGTCGTTTCATAAGAAATCTAGTTATATTACGTGGTTTCCTGCGTAATTTACCATTATAGTTAGTATCAATATATCCTAATACCGATACAGTAGTCGTAACGTTATCCCCAAAACTTTGTCCGTTACCCGCTTCAAAGGCGCACGCTCTTATTACTACACCAAACTAGCGGTACATAAATCGTACCACTGTCCACTATTGAAGGTAGATTTGTTCAGATGTGGTGTGAAACATATTCGATTTGTTTATATGGTATTTTTCGTTGCTTTCAACAATATGCACGGTATATAACGGCCTTTCCTTGGAAAGTTACAGTTACTACGTGTCCATTTATCTTGACACATGCAAGCCATTCGTAATGCTGACCAAACAACCTTGATCACCAAGGAAGGAAAACGATTACCATCATTGTTAATGTATTTGGTATAATCCGGCCTTGGATCGAACATGCGACCTCGATGCGGACGCTACACCACCGAGGCGGTGAACATCGTCCTCTTAAGAAGATCGATTAATTGACAGTCAATATAATGTTGTACTGATTAAAAATGTTTAATTTGATAACATACTTAAGTAGAGAACCTCAATCGCAAAGAGGAAGTTAGATTGAGTGTGTGTATGTGTGTATTGTGATAACTTACACGTATAACCTTTAACAATTTCCGAAAAGAGTGTGTTTGTTTATCGGGATAACGATTGCGTATAACCTATCACAATAACACAAATAGCAAGTAAGATTGCATGCGTGTGTGTTTCCAGTCGTAAAGTATGCGTATAACCCTTCAATATTAACTAAATATGAAATGATATTGTGCATGTGTGTGTGTTTATACTTTTATAGTAGTTATGTTGGCCTATGATCTTTCACAACTCCCTACGCAGGAAGACAGATTGTGTATGTGTGTTTTTAATGGTAATGTACGCGTATACTCTTTAACAATTTCCTACGAATATTCAATGCGCTCAAATAAAGATTTCGTATTTGCTTCAACATCTTAATTATTTACAAACAAACTTAATTGTTTCATTTTTCTTTAAAGAATGTATATATATGTATCATGTACTCAAATGCTATTTGTTTCCTACATTTAACCATTTCATTGCCTGTGCTTTTCAATGGACAGAATATAAACAGTTGTCTTCAAACATAACAAGTACATCATTCATTGCCAATGTCATTTACATTGAATTATTGATTTATTTATTGATATATTGATTGATTGATTTATTTATTGATATATTGATTGATTGATTGATTGGAGTTACTTTTAGTAATATCACTGCGTACAATCCATTAACCCATGTATTTCCCGGCTTTTTCACACCTGCACTCCACACAACAGACCTTCCAAGCAACTTGTACTTTATCACATTGACTGTAAGTCATTGGTGAAAAACGAATGACACTTGTCACATTGACTTTAAAATTAAATTAAGAGTTGATCCTTTAACTTCATAGATGAATGTATTTTTGTTCATTCAACCTTTTAAAATTAGGCATATGAAATTTCGAAATTCATTTGGACAATTCGCGATGCATTGACAACTGCTTCGAATGATTGCATTTATTTATTTTCTCTCCTTTCTCGTAAATAGATAAATGCAATAATTCGAAACTGCATCGTTCATTAAAAGACGTCTACCTGCATTTCAAACATAACAACAAGTTTCAAAATGGATGGTCATCTTTAAATTTCAGAAGTTGTCTGTTCCGCTATGAATACATGTTTAATTTGGAAAATATGACATTTGAGAGTCGTGATTCGAATACCACATGCTTGTCGAGATAAATTGAACTGTTTGTGTATTTCAGTAAATCCTGTTCGTCATGGCAGTATCAGGGAGGAGACAGCTAGGCAGCGATGACGTGAGTACTGATATTCTCTGTGACGCATGTAAAGGCGAAGATGACGAGGAAAATGCTGTATTTTATTGTACAGTTTGCAACGAGTTTCTCTGTAAAACTTGTGCAAAAGTATACAGCAAACTTACTGTATCTAAACACCATCAATTGTTGGATCGAGACAACATGCCTAAACAGAAGTTAACGTCGTTGGGGGAAAGTATGTGTACTAAACATAACGGTAAATTAGTTGAGTACTATTTTAATATTCATGAGGATTGCTGCTGTTCTGTTTGTGCTACCCTAGAACACAAACAGTGTAATGTAGCGTATATGGACGATATTGCGATACAATTCGAATCAAGTAATGAGTATACGTCTCTGATGAGCGCAAAACCTAATCTTAATCAACTACTTCAAAGTATGAAGACAATTGCATTGAGGAAAATGGATGACGTGGGACATATCCACATACAGTTTGTTTCTGAAGTAAAGAAATTCAGGTCTGAAATCAATCAAATTTTAGATTCCCTCGAACAACGTACCTTGATAAAGGCACAGACTGTGAAGGATAAGGATACCAAATCAACTGAGTCAGCGTCTACAACGTGTGATGTGATGATTGCTGACCTTGCCGAGATGTCCAGTAATATGGAAAAACAGGAGAAATACAAACAACAACGCCAATTGATGATCTCTGCTAGAAATACGCAACATCAAATTAAACAATTTGAAATGTTGAAGACAGAGTTAGATAACCAATGTACAATAAGAGATTATATGTTTCGATCGAATGAGACAATACTTCAGTCTCTCAAAGCATTAAACAGTCTTGGACATTTGGAAAACAAACTAAAAAAAAGAAGGAAAAACAAAGATTGAGAGAAAAGTGAAGATATCAGCACCAAGTAAGCCGGTGTCATTGAGATATGTTGGTTACATCAATATTCAACATTCTACACATAATGAATACTACTGCCGGATTACAGGGGGAGTGATGTTAGACAACAACATGCTGGCTTTGACTGATTATGATAACTCCAGTGTAAAGATTGTTGACGTTAACAATAACAAGGTGATATACTGTATTAAACTACCTACAAGGCCATGGGATATAACGCGTGTAGAACAAGATCAGATCGTCGTTACATGTGACAATAAACTCGTATTCATAAAGGTTGGTAAGACATTGTCTGTAATGAAGGAAATGGACATTGGTGGTGAGAGTCGTGGTATTGTTTATACAAACAACACATTTATTTGCTCTTTCGTAAATCCTGGCTGCGTAAAAATCATAAATTTAGGTGGAAAAATATTGAAAACAATAACAACAGATATCAGAAGACAAACATTGTTTAAAACACCCAGCTATATTGTACTGAGTACAAATAACAACACGCTTTACGTATCAGATAGTGGTAACAACAGTGTAACGAGTATGGATCTAGACGGCAATGTACAACATGTATATACACATGACGAAAAAATAACATTTATATAGCTGGGCGGAGGTCAGATAGTATTCATATTATATCACCACAGTGTACAACCATACGAGTATTAACAGACAGACCACCGGGGACGAATGATCCATATGCAGTTATATATTCTGAAAGAGATAACAAACTGTATATTAGTCGTTTTGGTGTAACTTGTGAAAGGGCAATTTCTGTTTATCAGATACAGTGAATTATACAACATATCAAACATTATTCATGTAATATCACAACAGTGTACAACCATACAAGTATTACAAGACGGAACACCGAGGATGAAACGTCCTTATACAGTTATATATTGTGAAAGAGATAACATACTTTATATTAGTCATTCATATGGATCGTGTAACACAACAGTTTCTGTTTATCAGATATAGTGATTTATACAACACAGACTATAACACATATAAAAGAGCTGTCTCTAACACTGCACGAAACTTGGGATTTAATTTAGAAGTAAATTTCCTTAAATTCCGAAATTTACTTGCAAATCAAGGAAATTTCGGAATTTAAGGAAATTTAAGGCAACTTACTTCTAATTTAAATCCCAATTTTCGTGCAGTGTAAGTGAGCTGTTTCCTAGAACAAAAACAAAGATACTGGCAGCAAGTGTAGATGCAGATGAACCTGCAACCAACTCATCGTCACTTTATTAAGTTTATTCATCAGAAACACAAGTTTATCACAGAGCCCGGCTCTCAATATTGATGCGCTCAATTCCAGGAAAGCCCAGCCCCGACAAATGTGAGTGGGTGAACACCCAGATCATCCAGCGCATCCTGTAACCAACTCACAGTCGCTTTTCCAAAAAAGTTATTAAGTCAACTGAGAAAATAACACATCACAGAAACACCTTCTCAAATAGAGTGATGTATACAACAGAGAACATTACACATCACATAAACAGACTCTCAAATAGATAGATGTATGCAACAGTGAAAATAACATATCTTAGAATACCCGACTCAAATAGAGTATTGTATTCAACAAAGAAAATGACACAACACAGAACCCGACTCTCAAATATAGTGATGTATACAACAGAGAAAATAACATATTAGAAAACCAAACTCTCAAATAAAGTGATGTATTTAACATAGAAAATAACAAATCACCAATCCCTACTCTCTAATAGACTGATGTATTAAGCATAGACAATAAAACATCACAGAAACCGAATCTCAAAAAGAGTGATGTATATAACATATCAAATAAATTAGTACAGAACCCGACTCTCAAAAAGAGTGATGTATACAACAGATCAAATAAAATAGCACAGAACCCGACTATTATTTTAAGTGATGCATTCAATAGAGGAAATAACACTTCACAGAACCCGAATAAAAATCAAAGCAATGCAGTGCTGACGGCCTGGGGTTGGAGAAGTAGAGAAAATGTGAAAGAAAATAACAATTGCAGCTTATGTTTATGTATTTATTGTTAAGAAGTTGAAAGATTAAATCAAAAATAGTAAATATTATGTAACTGCCAATTTGAAAACAGAAGGACATTGTTGGCACTATATCGTTCACCTGAGCGCAAGAGCTCACACGTATACACATATAAGATATGACGAATCAAAGGAAAATTAAATAGCCGGTTTAGGCAGAATATTTTGCAGTTTCTCCCCTATTATATTGAGAAATATGTTAATGATAAATCACATTCAATCAAGTAGAAATATTTATCTAAACCATGTACTAGACGGGGAATAAGTGTTTGAAAAATGCAAAACTTATGAAGACAAATTTTCTGACAAAGATTAAAAATGCAACAGTGTGTTTTCAAGATTTTCCTTCATTTGGCCTAATGACCTATTTTTGTTTACCTGATAACCCTTATTCGAACATGGACAAGATGTCATCAATACAAACATTCTGACAACGTTTCAAGCTGCTGTAGCAAAAAAGACAGCCTCCAGAGTATTAACAAGAATTTCCTTCAATTTGGTCTTATTTGTTTTTAACCCGGCATGAGTCATGACCTATATTCGAACTTAGCCCAGATATCATAAAGATAAACATTCTGACCAAGTTTTAAAAAATATGGCTTCTACATTGTTGACAAGAAGTTCCTTCAATTTGGCCTAGTGACCAAGTTGTTAACAGACATGACCAATATTCAAACTTGGCCTACATATAATCAAGACAAACATTCCGATACAGTTTCAACATGCTCAAGTTAAAAATGCAGCCTCAAGAATGTTAACTTCAATTTAGCCTAGTGACCTAGTTTCTGACCCAGTATGACCCATATTCGAATTTGACTTAGATATCGTTAAGACAAACATTCTAACGATGCATGGGCCCGTACCCTATTGGGCCCCGCTAAATCGTCACTGCATTTGACACGTTACTTCTTTGTTAACCATTAATATTTCGTTGCACGGGTCCTACGGACCCCTGGTTAATCCGACACTGATTTTTCATGCGACTTCTTTGTACTTTTCCGTTCCTCTTCGCGAATCGTTATACTGTTAATAGGCTCTCAGCGCATTAATTTCTAAAGCATTTGTTATAAACTTTTATTGGAGTACTCACGCCTTAAGTTGTTCACTGATGTTCCAACAACATTGTAATGATATTTTTTAGGGAGATCTTAACCTTTTGAATGCAGTTTTGTTGAATAAATGATGAACTCTTTATCTCGCGCAGTCTCATCCTAAAATGCTTTGTTGGGTGTTAGCAGCAATTGGCAGGCTGCCAACTCCGGAAAAAAAAGTGATACTACTATTATCAGGGGCTCAAGCCCCAGGCCAGAAACCATTCGATTCCAGGAATAAGTATCAAATGAGATTTCGGCAAGTTTACTTCTTGATCAACCTTCAAAACAACTCCGGGTATGATAATAAAATAATGTATTTATTATTGTAGATCATGATCAACCTAAAACTCCTGTAAAGTATATATATGTGTGTTAACCAGACTGTATTTTGATAACTTTTACTACAGGAACTTTGGGATAAATATTACATGTAACTATGCACCAGGTTAACTTTTCTTCAATAACAACGAGCATAAGGCATGTGCAGCAAGTGTAGATCCAGCTTATAAATCTGCGCGTCCTGGACAAAAAAAAATGTCTCTTTATCAGAGCGTCTGCTGATAATGTTTACTACAGATACAATATTGAACTATTATTGAACTTGGTTTCATTAATCCAAGCATAAAGCATGTGTAACAATATCAACCTGCGCGTCCTGAAAACAAATATAAGTGTTGTATGTTTATCAAATGTGATTGTTACTACATGGACGAAAATGTATCATCGAAGACGGCTTCAAAAGGAAGCGTCTTTAATGTTCTTCGACTTATGCGAATAATGCAAAGCCAGATCAAACTGTGAGGATGCTCATATTGATCTGGTAAATACTGGTCGCAAATGCCCTATGGATGTGTTAGCACAGTTTATATACAGTAGTTTCGCTTATGGGAAAAAACGTCAAGGGGATTGTGGTAGAGTGTTCGCCTTCGATGCGGGAGCTGCTTGCGGGTAGCTACATGACATATTCATACCGAATACCTTACCTAACTTAAAGCAATGGATTTCCCTCCTCGGTGCGTAGGTTTGCAGGAATAGCATTACGACAGACTCGCTTGTGTCAGGATATATTACCTAGCAGTACAAGTAACAGTACAAGTAACTTAACCAGGAAACGCCAAAATATAATGTATTACTTGTTGAAAGCGGTGTAAAACAATTTACAAACAAACTTACAAAACCATTTGGAACATTTTATTGTAATGAGATGTTCATTATTGGAAAATGTGCATTGCCATGTCATGTATTGGATATCTAAGAACTTTGATGAGTTTGATCATTTATGTTTATTGTGATCTTAACAGTTTAATAGATTTCAGATTTAAATTGGATGCAAACGCTATGTATTAAATTGCCGAGATTTGAGACTTTTTCTTGATAAACTAGCAGCACACATCAATGTAAAAATCTGACATCAATGTACTAATATACAATGTACTAATATATATTCTATATACTAATAGTGGGTATGTGACCTATAAGTGAATAGTATTGAATCATTTTAAAGATGAATATCTGTCAGCAAACATTATAAATTTAAATGAGATAATATGAATGCACAGACATATCTTTATAGTCGATTTAACATATTTAAATGAGATAATATGAATACACAGACATATCTTTATAGTCGATTTAACATACAGGTATTGAGCGGCGTCCTGCCAATGCCAACACTAAGTCATATCCGATCAGTGCAGATGCATATCAATCAGCGCATCTGATCGGACTCTTCACTGTTTTCCTACACATCTTAGATGGTTTCAAGTATTTACAGTTGGTATTTTGGTCATTGCCATTGTACACATGTGTTTAGTTTGGTCAAAATACAAACTTTTTTCAGAGAAATGTGTATAACTTTTGAATACTTTTATTCTGATACATTGAAACAGCTAGTTCATATGTGTTTGATATATTGCTTCCTCTTGAAATGATAACGTTTCATGTTCACTTATAACTATAATAAACTATTAACATACATTCTTACCTATTATTCAATCAAGTATTTATCAATGCTAGAACACGTTACGCTTGATCCGTTCTGTTTTGGGTAAACCCTTTCCGACTTCGCATATATAATTTGACGCATTCTCTGCAGATGTCTCTTTAACACATGAAATTGTTCACGATGAGCAATTTCTTCTTTAGCCGCAATGTTTCAAATACACATATAAGTCAATTCATTTTCATATACAGTTTTCATTGTTATGCTTCTATGTATTCAAAGGTGTTTGCTATAAAGGTGTTGTAGGCAGGAAATTGGGATATACAGCATTATCAGCAATGATAAAGGAAGCATAACCATGATATTTTGATACTCCGAAATATGTTTAATAATCGTTCCCAGTACCTTAACCATGTATATATGTGTTTTTTGGAATGCTCTTATATTACGTTTTAAACAATTGTTCAGTTATATCATAGTGTTTGCTGGGTAATTAACCAGTACAGGTGGTCCATTTTTCCTGAAATCGATAAGAAGTTGATAAGTTTACATGTGCAAGTACTCCCTTGTGATTACATATTTACACAAATGATCGGGATCAGGTCAAATTTGTTCAGCAATATCAAGGAGAAAAGGAAGTATATTTTTTGTCTAACGCGAATGATAACTTCTTTCCCCAAGATGTATTAAAATAGTGTCTGCGGTAGACTCATCAGATGCCGTCTGTATTACTGAGAAAGGTATCATACAAGTTTAACAATGTGAAGGAACCGAACCTTGGTCTATATGGCTTAGCAGGTTGTTGTACCCATAACCTTGTCTTGAAGTATAGCATGAAAGCGATACATTTTCGAATAACTGAATCTGAAAAGAAGCTGAAATGAAGCTGCTCACGATTATACTGATCAATACCCAGTGTTTTGTATATTTTGCACTAAAACCATCATTTGAAGTTAGCATTGGAGTATAAAGTATCACATTAATTGAGTGGCGTCAGGTGACAAGAGAACCGCATAGGTGTTGTAGTGGTAGATCGGCAGTCTCGGGTGCGGTAAGTAGCGGGTTCAATCCCCGGCCGGGTCAAACCAAATACTTTAAAAGTGTTAATAATGGCTGCCTACCTTTGCACTGAAGGTTGCGGGGTAACATGATGACTGACTTGCTGGTGTCAGGATAAAAGGACCTGTAGTAATAGTAACTTACCTAGGAAATGCCGTGATATAACCGAAAAATTGTTGAAAGCGGCTTAAATAAACTCTCCAGGAAAAACTTAAATGTACCATTGACGTACAACTAGTAAGATAACATTATTATTGGTTTGTTAAAAGGTACATCTGAGTCTATTCAGTATATAGTCGGACAGCAGTAGTTTGCTTGGTAAGACTGTTATGTGAAGGACTAGTGTGAGAAAGCCGGGAAACACGTGGAAAGATTTACTGGCCGCCGTTATATGACTGAAACTTGTTGAAAGCGGCACTAATTCAAATTAAATTAACCAATCAATTATCTGGCCTGGAAACTCCCGATTTAACAATTGCATCACCGAGACGCTAAAACAAAACTGTCCATCAAATATTTCAAAAACTAATGGCAGTTGCTATTAAGTTGTATAATCATGAAGTCAATTGTTCGCCAAAACATTGTAACAATTATACAGATATACATGTACATGCTTCAACCTCTGCGTGACAATTTGATGGTGAACATAAAACAAATTGATCAGGCTGCTTCAATGAGTAGGCTTATCTGAATCTGTGTTGGTCACACTGTCCCGTCGGTCGGTGTTTTGTATGGCGTAGCTATTTGGATGTCATATCGTGCTAACAAAGCTAAACAACTGATATGATAATATACCCGTTAAAAGACGAAAATCAATGGAAATATAGCTTTAACCTTTATACACAATAAATTATATGACAAAATCAAAACTGGTGGTTTAAGAGTTTTAGTATGTGCTTTACAAATAGTTTGATCTCATCTTCTGCAAATGTGTCAAAACAAAAAGGATGAAATAAATATGACCGATTAACGTTAAGTATGGTTGTCCTTATCAAAATAGCCATATCATGTACTTCAGAATTGACTCTATAAAATTGTAAGTTAAAAAAAGGTTTCCTTCAAGGTCAATACAACCTGAAAAGACTAAACATATAGAATAATCATGTAGATCTACTTATAAGTCACGTCTTAGTATTCTTGCATCTCCTTTTTGGTAGCTTTAATTGTTGTGTTTGTATGGTGTTTTAAACCGATTTCAACATTCAATCAATTATATAACGGCATTTCGTGGGAAATTGACAAGTAAATCTGGTAATTGTAGCCTGACACCAGCACGTCAATCGTAATGCTAACCATTTTTAAAGTATTTGGTATGACCCGGTCTGATATCGCACCCGCGACCTTCCGTACCAGAGGCGGACGCTCTAGCACTTTACCACCGAGGTTGTACCCTTTTGGTAGCACACGAAAACACGTTGTACTGATTAATTAACGTATTGATTAGATGGTGATTTACCCCGTTTTCAACAATTGTCAATTATATTACGGCAGCAAGTTGTGAACAATTGTCAATTATATCACGACAGCCTGTTTACATAATTGTCCATGTGTGTCATGCCTTCATCACACCAGTACTCAACGAAACAGTCGTTTTAAGCAAATAGCTGCTTTTCCACATACACAGTTAGCTCATTGGTGGAAGACACATGACGCTTTTCGTATTGACGGTTGTACACATTGTACTGAAACAAATTGGGATACTGTTCCAGTTGTTCGTCTGCATTTACATCCATGACACTAGATACAGGCGGATAGTGTTAACTCTGGCGTGATTGTGCGTATACGCGGGGTTCATCTGAGAGATTGCTGTTCTCGGATGCAATAAGATCCATTTTCGCCTGGCCGGGCTCATATAATGTTCACTAGTTGGGACAATAATTGACTGTAATGAAATTATGTTAGAAAGTGCATGTCTAAGCGAATGTGATATATTCTTCATATTCTTGTTAATATATATAGCACTTGTAATTAAATCCAAGTTCCTTTGTAAAGTGTATTTACTGTTATGTTATATATTATGATATGTAGATACATGAAGTAAACAAAATAGTCTCAGTATTACGATATCAATATTTCCGAGGCAGATTTCCGTACATTGCCGAGTTGGTCCGATTGACTCAAACAAACTAGGTCGATGGAAGAAACAGATAACGTGTCTATAAAGGGCACATAAAGGTTTGATGAGAAAGGATCAGAGCCCCGATTACTCAGTCCGTAGCGAAGCGATGTTCGCAAACCAGCTTTACCAATATTCTTTCTGACAATTTGTCTTCCAGCAACGGGCTAACAGTTAAACAATACAGCAACCAGTTGCATGGAAGGAATGTGTTTAGAGAACGTGTATGAGAAAGCCGGGACAGACACGATAAGGTGGACTTTCCGTCGTGATATGTCAACAAATGACACAACTTGCTTAACCCTTTCCCTCATACGTCAACTCGGCAGCAGATGACTTTGAAAACATGTAAACACAAATAATGTTTCTATTGAAAGTGTAAGTATTTATTTGTTAAAGTTGAAAACAGTGTGGCAAATGCAGAGATTGATCAGTATGAGCAATTGATCTATATGCCACAAGATTTTCAAAGTATTCTGCTGCAGAGGCGTCACAAAACGTCTGTATATAGGAAAAGGTTAAACAATACAATAGTCCTGGTCTGGTATCGTAAGGCAGCAGATCCACTATAATACATACAAGGGAATACATAATAAATCGACGAAATAGTCTGCTTGAATAAAAGCAAAACTATTATCTATGGCTTCATTTAAATACCAGATCCGTCTTTACGAAAATATAAAGAAAATATAAAAATAATGGTTGTTAACAGCAATTGGTTTTCATAAAGTAAGGTATGCAGTTCTCTAAATTTATCATTATATAACATTTAGAGTTCCTACCACTTGATATTAAGGAACATCTAAATAGAAGCCGTCCCGCGAGAAAACCAACAATATGGCCTCTGCGTAATGTATCGATACAGATCCGCTTGCGCAGTCTGTGCAGACTAATCCGGGCCGACACATTCCGTCTCAGGGAGATAGAAGTATAGAGTAATGATTCCTAAAACGGAAAATCCACAGGAGGCGAAAAATGTCTATCCGAGTTAGCCTGCGCGGCATGCTAATGGACGATGCGGATCGATACTATACGCACAGTCCACAATGTTGGTTTTCTCGTAATTCGGCTCATATAGCCAATATATATATACTGAAAGAAATAAGTTTAGCAAGTTTTCTAGGATACCGTTAGATTGTTAGGTCCAGTGGTATATATACATGTTATGTGTTAGTAATGACCGTCTGGACCCACACAAAAGATTCCCAGTACAATTTGTCGCATCAGTGGTTTTGATATGTGAAAACGTCTAGTTATTGATAAACCATGGAGAGCACGTGCAGCACGAAATCTTACCTTTGTGAAATATTAAAACCAACACATTATTGTCATTCTTATACCATAACCAAATTAACCGCTTTAAAATTTGGAAATTGTTCAATGGGGCGTGCTCCAGGAATGACGTTAGGTCGACGTCAAATGGCTTTTGGCATGTTAAATGATGGTGTGACGGCAAGGAAAATTGCACGACAATTTAACGTAAGTGAATCGACTATTAGTCGTCTTAAAACACGTTATCAACTAACAGAGGATGTTAAAGATATGCCACGGTCGGGCCGACCAAGAAAAACGACGTTGGCAGAAGACCGTTATATTGTTGTGACGTCAAGACGAAATATATTTATGTCTAGTCGCGGGTTGGCTAATCATGTCAGGAATGCAACCGGCACAAGAGTTTGTGACAGGACCGTCCGCAATAGACTTCGAGCTGCCAGACTTCATAGACGTCGACCTCACGTAGGGATACAGTTAACGCGACGTCATCGACAGGATCGGTCACTTGGGCAAGACTTTATCAAATCGCCAGACCTTTCGCCCATTGAACACATGTGGGACCACCTAGGACGTAAGATTAGAGAAAGTAATGACGTCATCAACGTACGTGACATTGATCGAGCGTTGCACGAAGAATGGCGCCGAATCCCCCTACAAGTTGTAAGGAAGCTTATCAACAGTATGAGACGAAGATGTGCGGCTGTACTTGCTGTTAACGGAGGACATACTCGATATTGACACATGTGTGACTTTTTTATTTGACCCCTACCATTTTCAGTCCCGCAAGATAACCAACATTGCGGCTTCTGCGTAAAGCATCGACCCGGATCAGCCTAAGCATGCTGCGCAGGCTAACCCGGACAAACAATTTTAACCACCTGTGGATTTTCTGTTTCAGGAATCATTACTCTATACCTCTATACTCCGGAGACGGAATATGTCGGCCCGGATCAGCCTGCGCAGTCGGCGCAGGCTGATCTGGATCGATTCATTACACATAGAACATAATGTTGGTTTTCTCGCGGGACGGCTCATAATGTGAACAGTGTAGATCTTGGTCAGACTGTGCGGATGCACATACTGATCTGGATCAATACTGCTCGCAAAAGCAAATGAGTACATTTTCTCATGCACTGGCTCATATATGTTTCCAAACTGACAGATGTTTCTCTTACAGGCGTAACGAATGTTAGGATATGATTATTATCAGAGTTATATGTATCTGTATTATATTATCAAATGTCACGTTTCGATAATATCAAATTCAATTCTATGAAATAAACAAACGCCATGCTTTGATATATTCAAATGCCAAGCTTTGATATTTTCAATAGTCCAAAATGAATCCCAACAGTGATGCGTATGTACATACTATAATTAATAATATAGAATGCGTAGTTTAATATGTAAAATAGAGTAGACAAAGATTGGGCCAAAGGATACTTTCTTATGAGTCAATATTACATCCGATCTGCAGTTAGCGTTTCGACGCTCGAGAACAGTTTGACGACATTTTAAAATATATTCAAATTCCATCCGATTGTAAGTCATGAAACGTAAAAAAAAAGAAGTTCAAGTAAACATGATAGATAGATAGATTTTAATTGACTCATACAAATACATGTATCTCATCATTTACATACATTTACATTAAAAAAATGAATACAACAAATAATAATCCGAAATAACTATGAAGTTTCCTGATTTTGGTAGATTTCATAAATAGATTATAACGAATAAAGAAAATTTAACCTTTAACTCAAAGCAGTTTAGGAGAGTGTTAAATTAACAATTGTTGGAAAACAAATCTTATCCCAAATTCGTACCGTCAATCACCTACACATATTACCTCAACATCATCTTATTTAGGTGATCTGAAGCTTGTAGTATGTGAGTAATGGGTAATTAGGAATATATAAAACTGTTGAGCACTGTCAACGATGTAAAGAAAAGTAATGATAATGAGACTTCGAACAAATATCTCATCGAATGTTGAGTAGATTAGATGGTGTGTTACGCCTCTTTCAACACCAGTTACATCACAACGTGTCCTGGGTAAGTTACTAGAACTACTGGTCCTTTTATCCTGACACCAGTTATATCACGACGTGTCCTGGGTAAGTTACTAGAACTACTGGTCCTTTTATCCTGACACCAGTTATATCACGACGTTTCCTGGGTAGGTTACTAGAACTACTGGTCCTTTTATCCTGACACCAGTTATATCACGACGTGTCCTGGGTAGGTTACTAGAACTACTGGTCCTTTTATCCTGACACCAGTTATATCACGACGTTTCCTGGGTAAGTTACTAGAACTACTGGTCCTTTTATCCTGACACCAGTTATATCACGACGTGTCCTGGGTAGGTTACTAGAACTACTGGTCCTTTTATCCTGACACCAGTTATATCACGACGTTTCCTGGGTAAGTTACTAGAACTACTGGTCCTTTTATCCTGACACCAGTTATATCACGACGTGTCCTGGGTAAGTTACTAGAACTACTGGTCCTTTTATCCTGACACCAGTTATATCACAACGTGTCCTGCGTGAGTTACTAGAACTACTGGTCCTTTTATACTGACACCAGTTACATCACAACGTGTCCTGGGTAAGTTACTAGAACTACTGGTCCTTTTATACTGACACCAGTTACATCACAACGTGTCCTGGGTAAGTTACTAGAACTACTGGTCCTTTTATCCTGACAACAGTTATATCACAACGTGTCATGGGTAAGTTACTAGAACTACTGGTCCTTTTATCCTGACAACAGTTATATCACAACGTGTCCTGGGTAAGTTACTAGAACTACTGGTCCTTTTATCCTGACAACAGTTATATCACAACGTGTCCTGGGTAAGTTACTAGAACTACTGGTCCTTTTATCCTGACACCAGTTATATCACAACGTGTCCTGGGTAAGTTACTAGAACTACTGGTCCTTTTATCCTGACACCAGTTATATCACAACGTGTCCTGGGTAAGTTACTAGAACTACTGGTCCTTTTATCCTGACACCAGTTATATCACGACGTGTCCTGGGTAAGTTACTAGAACTACTGGTCCTTTTATCCTGACAACAGTTATATCACAACGTGTCCTGGGTAAGTTACTAGAACTACTGGTCCTTTTATCCTGACAACAGTTATATCACAACGTGTCCTGGGTAAGTTACTAGAACTACTGGTCCTTTTATCCTGACACCAGTTATATCACAACGTGTCCTGGGTAAGTTACTAGAACTACTGGTCCTTTTATCCTGACACCAGTTATATCACAACGTGTCCTGCGTGAGTTACTAGAACTACTGGTCCTTTTATACTGACACCAGTTACATCACAACGTGTCCTGGGTAAGTTACTAGAACTACTGGTCCTTTTATCCTGACAACAGTTATATCACAACGTGTCATGGGTAAGTTACTAGAACTACTGGTCCTTTTATCCTGACAACAGTTATATCACAACGTGTCCTGGGTAAGTTACTAGAACTACTGGTCCTTTTATCCTGACAACAGTTATATCACAACGTGTCCTGGGTAAGTTACTAGAACTACTGGTCCTTTTATCCTGACACCAGTTATATCACAACGTGTCCTGGGTAAGTTACTAGAACTACTGGTCCTTTTATCCTGACACCAGTTATATCACAACGTGTCCTGGGTAAGTTACTAGAACTACTGGTCCTTTTATCCTGACACCAGTTATATCACGACGTGTCCTGGGTAAGTTACTAGAACTACTGGTCCTTTTATCCTGACAACAGTTATATCACAACGTGTCCTGGGTAAGTTACTAGAACTACTGGTCCTTTTATCCTGACAACAGTTATATCACAACGTGTCCTGGGTAAGTTACTAGAACTACTGGTCCTTTTATCCTGACACCAGTTATATCACAACGTGTCCTGGGTAAGTTACTAGAACTACTGGTCCTTTTATCCTGACACCAGTTATATCACAACGTGTCCTGGGTAAGTTACTAGAACTACTGGTCCTTTTATCCTGACACCAGTTATATCACAACGTGTCCTGGGTAAGTTACTAGAACTACTGGTCCTTTTATCCTGACACCAGTTATATCACGACGTGTCCTGGGTAAGTTACTAGAACTACTGGTCCTTTTATCCTGACACCAGTTATATCACAACGTGTCCTGGGTAAGTTACTAGAACTACTGGTCCTTTCATCCTGACACCAGTTATATCACAACGTGTCCTGGGTAAGTTACTAGAACTACTGGTCCTTTTATCCTGACACCAGTTATATCACAACGTGTCCTGGGTAAGTTACTAGAACTACTGGTCCTTTTATCCTGACACCAGTTATATCACAACGTGTCCTGGGTAAGTTACTAGAACTACTGGTCCTTTTATCCTGACACCAGTTATATCACGACGTGTCCTGGGTAAGTTACTAGAACTACTGGTCCTTTTATCCTGACAACAGATATATCACGACGTGTCCTGGGTAGGTTACTAGAACTACTGGTCCTTTTATCCTGACACCAGTTATATCACGCCGTGTCCTGGGTAAGTTACTAGAACTACTGGTCCTTTTATCCTGACACCAGTTATATCACGACATGTCCTGGGTAGGTTACTAGAACTACTGGTCCTTTTATCCTGACAACAGTTATATCACGCCGTGTCCTGGGTAAGTTACAAGAACTACTGGTCCTTTTATCCTGACACCAGCCAGTCAGTTATATCACGACGTGTTCTGGGTAGGTTACTAGAACTACTGGTCCTTTTATCCTGACACCAGTTATATCACGACGTGTCCTGGGTAAGTTACTAGAACTACTGGTCCTTTTATCCTGACACCAGTTATATCACGAAGTGTCCTGGGTAAGTTACAAGAACTTCTGGTCCTTTTATCCTGACACCAGTTATATCACGACGTGTCCTGGGTAAGTTACTAGAACTACTGGTCCTTTTATCCTGACAACAGTTATATCACGACGTGTCATGGGTAAGTTACTAGAACTACTGGTCCTTTTATCCTGACAACAGTTATATCACGACGTGTCATGGGTAAGTTACTAGAACTACTGGTCCTTTTATCCTGACAACAGATATATCACGACGTGTCCTGGGTAGGTTACTAGAACTACTGGTCCTTTTATCCTGACAACAGTTATATCACGACGTGTCCTGGGTAAGTTACTAGAACTACTGGTCCTTTTATCCTGACACCAGTTATATCACGACGTGTCCTTGGTAGATTACTAGAACTACTGGTCCTTTTATCCTGACAACAGTTATATCACGACGTTTACTGGGTAAGTTACAAGAACTACTGGTCCTTTTATCCTGACACCAGTTATATCACGACGTGTCCTGGGTAAGTTACTAGAACTACTGGTCCTTTTATCCTGACAACAGTTATATCACGACGTGTCCTTGGTAAGTTACAAGAACTACTGGTCCTTTTATCCTGACACCAGCCAGTCAGTTATATCACGACGTGTCCTGGGTAGGTTACTAGAACTACTGGTCCTTTTATCCTGACACCAGTTATATCACGACGTGTCCTGGGTAAGTTACTAGAACTACTGGGCCTTTTATCCTGACACCAGTTATATCACGACGTGTCCTGGGTAAGTTACTAGAACTACTGGTCCTTTTATCCTGACACCAGTTATATCACGACGTGTCATGGGTAAGTTATTAGAACTACTGGTCCTTTTATCCTGACACCAGTTATATCACGACGTGTCATGGGTAAGTTACTAGAACTACTGGTCCTTTTATACTGACACCAGTTATATCACGACGTGTCCTGGGTAAGCTACTAGAACTATTGGTCCTTTTATCCTGACAACAGTTATATCACGACGTGTCCTGGGTAGGTTACTAGAACTACTGGTCCTTTTATCCTGACAACAGTTATATCACGACGTGTCCTGGGTAAGTTACTAGAAATACTGGTCCTTTTATCCTGACACCAGTTATATCACGACGTGTCCTGGGTAAGTTACTAGAACTACTGGTCCTTTTATCCTGACACCAGTTATATCACGACGTGTCCTGGGTAGGTTACTAGAACTACTGGTCCTTTTATCCTGACACCAGTTATATCACGACGTTTCCTGGGTAAGTTACTAGAACTACTGGTCCTTTTATCCTGACACCAGTTATATCACGACGTGTCCTGGGTAAGTTACTAGAACTACTGGTCCTTTTATCCTGACACCAGTTATATCACAACGTGTCCTGCGTGAGTTACTAGAACTACTGGTCCTTTTATACTGACACCAGTTACATCACAACGTGTCCTGGGTAAGTTACTAGAACTACTGGTCCTTTTATACTGACACCAGTTACATCACAACGTGTCCTGGGTAAGTTACTAGAACTACTGGTCCTTTTATCCTGACACCAGTTATATCACGACGTGTCCTGGGTAAGTTACTAGAACTAATAGTCCTTTTATCCTGACACCAGTTATATCACGACGTGTCCTGGGTAAGTTACTAGAACTACTGGTCCTTTTATCCTGACACCAGTTTTATCACGACGTGTCATGGGTAAGTTACTAGAACTACTGGTCCTTTTATCCTGACAACAGTTATATCACGACGTTTCCTGTGTAAGTTACAAGAACTACTGGTCCTTTTATCCTGACACCAGTTATATCACAACGTGTCCTGGGTAAGTTACTAGAACTACTGGTCCTTTTATCAAGACAACAGTTATATCACGACGTGTCCTGGGTAAGTTACAAGAACTACTGGTCCTTTTATCTTGACACCAGCCAGTCAGTTATATCACGACGTGTCCTGGGTAGGTTACTAGAACTACTGGTCCTTTTATCCTGACACCAGTTATATCACGACGTGTCCTGGGTAAGTTACTAGAACTAATAGTCCTTTTATCCTGACACCAGTTATATCACGACGTGTCCTGGGTAAGTTACTAGAACTACTGGTCCTTTTATCCTGACACCAGTTTTATCACGACGTGTCATGGGTAAGTTACTAGAACTACTGGTCCTTTTATCCTGACACCAGTTATATCACGACGTGTCATGGGTAAGTTACTAGAACTACTGGTCCTTTTATACTGACACCAGTTATATCACGACGTGTCCTGGGTAAGTTGCTAGAACTACTGGTCCTTTTATCCTGACAAGAGTTATATCACGACGAGTCATGGGTAAGTTACTAGAACTACTGGTCCTTTCATCCTGACAACAGTTATATCACGACGTGTCATGGGTAAGTTACTAGAACTACTGGTCCTTTTATCCTGACAACAGTTATATCACGACGTGTCATGGGTAAGTTACTAGAACTACTGGTCCTTTTATCCTGACAACAGATATATCACGACGTGTCCTGGGTAGGTTACTAGAACTACTGGTCCTTTTATCCTGACAACAGTTATATCACGACGTGTCCTGGGTAAGTTACTAGAAATACTGGTCCTTTTATCCTGACACCAGTTATTTCACGACGTGTCCTGGGTAGGTTACTAGAACTACTGGTCCTTTTATCCTGACAACAGTTATATCACGACGTTTCCTGGGTAAGTTACTAGAACTACTGGTCCTTTTATCCTGACAACAGTTATATCACGACGTGTCCTGGGTAAGTTACAAGAACTACTGGTCCTTTTATCCTGACAACAGTTATATCACGACGTGTCATGGGTAAGTTACTAGAACTACTGGTCCTTTTATCCTGATAACAGTTATATCACGACGTGTCCTGGGTAAGTTACTAGAACTACTGGTCCTTTTATCCTGACACCAGTTATATCACAACGTGTCCTGGGTAAGTTACTAGAACTACTGGTCCTTTTATCCTGACACCAGCTATATCACGACGTGTCCTGGGTAAGTTACTAGAACTACTGGTCCTTTTATCCTGACAACAGTTATATCACAACGTGTCCTGGGTAAGTTACTAGAACTACTGGTCCTTTTATCCTGACAACAGTTATATCACAACGTGTCCTGGGTAAGTTACTAGAACTACTGGTCCTTTTATCCTGACACCAGTTATATCACAACGTGTCCTGGGTAAGTTACTAGGACTACTGGTCCTTTTATCCTGACACCAGTTATATCACAACGTGTCCTGGGTAAGTTACTAGAACTACTGGTCCTTTTATCCTGACACCAGTTATATCACAACGTGTCCTGGGTAAGTTACTAGAACTACTGGTCCTTTTATCCTGACACCAGTTATATCACGACGTGTCCTGGGTAAGTTACTAGAACTACTGGTCCTTTTATCCTGACACCAGTTATATCACAACGTGTCCTGGGTAAGTTACTAGAACTACTGGTCCTTTCATCCTGACACCAGTTATATCACAACGTGTCCTGGGTAAGTTACTAGAACTACTGGTCCTTTTATCCTGACACCAGTTATATCACAACGTGTCCTGGGTAAGTTACTAGAACTACTGGTCCTTTTATCCTGACACCAGTTATATCACAACGTGTCCTGGGTAAGTTACTAGAACTACTGGTCCTTTTATCCTGACACCAGTTATATCACGACGTGTCCTGGGTAAGTTACTAGAACTACTGGTCCTTTTATCCTGACAACAGATATATCACGACGTGTCCTGGGTAGGTTACTAGAACTACTGGTCCTTTTATCCTGACACCAGTTATATCACGCCGTGTCCTGGGTAAGTTACTAGAACTACTGGTCCTTTTATCCTGACACCAGTTATATCACGACATGTCCTGGGTAGGTTACTAGAACTACTGGTCCTTTTATCCTGACAACAGTTATATCACGCCGTGTCCTGGGTAAGTTACAAGAACTACTGGTCCTTTTATCCTGACACCAGCCAGTCAGTTATATCACGACGTGTTCTGGGTAGGTTACTAGAACTACTGGTCCTTTTATCCTGACACCAGTTATATCACGACGTGTCCTGGGTAAGTTACTAGAACTACTGGTCCTTTTATCCTGACACCAGTTATATCACGAAGTGTCCTGGGTAAGTTACAAGAACTTCTGGTCCTTTTATCCTGACACCAGTTATATCACGACGTGTCCTGGGTAAGTTACTAGAACTACTGGTCCTTTTATCCTGACAACAGTTATATCACGACGTGTCATGGGTAAGTTACTAGAACTACTGGTCCTTTTATCCTGACAACAGTTATATCACGACGTGTCATGGGTAAGTTACTAGAACTACTGGTCCTTTTATCCTGACAACAGATATATCACGACGTGTCCTGGGTAGGTTACTATAACTACTGGTCCTTTTATCCTGACAACAGTTATATCACGACGTGTCCTGGGTAAGTTACTAGAACTACTGGTCCTTTTATCCTGACACCAGTTATATCACGACGTGTCCTTGGTAGATTACTAGAACTACTGGTCCTTTTATCCTGACAACAGTTATATCACGACGTTTACTGGGTAAGTTACAAGAACTACTGGTCCTTTTATCCTGACACCAGTTATATCACGACGTGTCCTGGGTAAGTTACTAGAACTACTGGTCCTTTTATCCTGACAACAGTTATATCACGACGTGTCCTTGGTAAGTTACAATAACTACTGGTCCTTTTATCCTGACACCAGCCAGTCAGTTATATCACGACGTGTCCTGGGTAGGTTACTAGAACTACTGGTCCTTTTATCCTGACACCAGTTATATCACGACGTGTCCTGGGTAAGTTACTAGAACTACTGGGCCTTTTATCCTGACACCAGTTATATCACGACGTGTCCTGGGTAAGTTACTAGAACTACTGGTCCTTTTATCCTGACACCAGTTATATCACGACGTGTCATGGGTAAGTTATTAGAACTACTGGTCCTTTTATCCTGACACCAGTTATATCACGACGTGTCATGGGTAAGTTACTAGAACTACTGGTCCTTTTATACTGACACCAGTTATATCACGACGTGTCCTGGGTAAGTTACTAGAACTATTGGTCCTTTTATCCTGACAACAGTTATATCACGACGTGTCCTGGGTAGGTTACTAGAACTACTGGTCCTTTTATCCTGACAACAGTTATATCACGACGTGTCCTGGGTAAGTTACTAGAAATACTGGTCCTTTAATCCTGACACCAGTTATATCACGACGTGTCCTGGGTAGGTTACTAGAACTACTGGTCCTTTTATCCTGACAACAGTTATATCACGACGTTTCCTGTGTAAGTTACAAGAACTACTGGTCCTTTTATCCTGACAACAGTTATATCACGACGTGTCCTGGGTAAGTTACTAGAACTACTGGTCCTTTTATCAAGACAACAGTTATATCACGACGTGTCCTGGGTAAGTTACAAGAACTACTGGTCCTTTTATCCTGAAACCAGCCAGTCAGTTATATCACGACGTGTCCTGGGTAGGTTACTAGAACTACTGGTCCTTTTATCCTGACACCAGTTATATCACGACGTGTCCTGGGTAAGTTACTAGAACTAATAGTCCTTTTATCCTGACACCAGTTATATCACGACGTGTCCTGGGTAAGTTACTAGAACTACTGGTCCTTTTATCCTGACACCAGTTTTATCACGACGTGTCATGGGTAAGTTACTAGAACTACTGGTCCTTTTATCCTGACACCAGTTATATCACGACGTGTCATGGGTAAGTTACTAGAACTACTGGTCCTTTTATACTGACACCAGTTATATCACGACGTGTCCTGGGTAAGTTACTAGAACTACTGGTCCTTTTATCCTGACAAGAGTTATATCACGACGTGTCATGGGTAAGTTACTAGAACTACTGGTCCTTTCATCCTGACAACAGTTATATCACGACGTGTCATGGGTAAGTTACTAGAACTACTGGTCCTTTTATCCTGACAACAGTTATATCACGACGTGTCATGGGTAAGTTACTAGAACTACTGGTCCTTTTATCCTGACAACAGATATATCACGACGTGTCCTGGGTAGGTTACTAGAACTACTGGTCCTTTTATTCTGACAACAGTTATATCACGACGTGTCCTGGGTAAGTTACTAGAAATACTGGTCCTTTTATCCTGACACCAGTTATATCACGACGTGTCCTGGGTAGGTTACTAGAACTATTGGTCCTTTTATCCTGACAACAGTTATATCACGACGTTTCCTGGGTAAGTTACAAGAACTACTGGTCCTTTTATCCTGACAACAGTTATATCACGACGTGTCCTGGGTAAGTTACAAGAACTACTGGTCCTTTTATCCTGACAACAGTTATATCACGACGTGTCATGGGTAAGTTACTAGAACTAGTTACTAGAACTACTGGTCCTTTTATGAGTTTTATCCTGACAACAGTTATATCACGACGTGTCATGGGTAAGTTACTAGAACTACTGGTCCTTTTATACTGACACCAGTTATATCACGACGTGTCCTGGGTAAGTTACTAGAACTACTGGTCCTTTTATCCTGACAACAGTTATATCACGACGTGTCCTGGGTAGGTTACTAGAACTACTGGTCCTTTTATCCTGACAACAGTTATATCACGACGTGTCCTGGGTAAGTTACAAGAACTTCTGGTCCTTTTATCCTGACAACAGTTATACCACGACGTGTCCTGGGTAAGTTACCAGAACTACTGGTCCTTTTATACTGACACCAGTTATATCACGACGTGTCCTGTGTAAGTTACAAGAACTACTGGTCCTTTTATCCTGACACCAGTTATATCACGACGTGTCCTGGGTAAGTTACTAGAAATACTGGTCCTTTTATCATGACACCAGCCAGTCAGTTATATCACGACGTGTCCTGGGTAGGTTACTAGAACTACTGGTCCTTTTATCCTGACACCAGTTATATCACGACGTGTCATGGCTAAGTTACTAGAAATACTGGTCCTTTTATCCTGACAACAGTTATATCACGATGTCATGGGTAAGTTACTAGAACTACTGGTCCTTTTATCCTGACAACAGTTATATCACGACGTGTCATGGGTAAGTTACTAGAACTACTGGTCCTTTTATCCTGACAACAGTTATATCACGACGTGTCCTGGGTAGGTTACTAGAACTACTGGTCCTTTTATCCTGACAACAGTTATATCACGACGTGTCCTGGGTAGGTTATTAGAACTACTGGTCCTTTTATCCTGACAACAATTATATCACGACGTGTCCTGGGTAAGTTACAAAATCTACTGGTCCTTTTATCCTGACACCAGTTATATCACGACGTGTCCTGGGTAAGTTACTAGAACTACTGGTCCTTTAATCCTGACAACAGTTATATCACGACGTGTCCTGGGTAAGTTACAAGAACTACTGGTCCTTTTATCCTGACACCAGCCAGTCAGTTATATCACGACGTGTCCTGGGTAGGTTACTAGAACTACTGGTCCTTTTATCCTGACACCAGTTATATCACGACGTATCCTGGGTAAGTTACTAGAACTACTTGTCCTTTTATACTGACACCAGTTATATCACGACGTGTCCTGGGTAAGTTACTAGAACTACTGGTCCTTTTATCCTGACACCAGTTTTATCACGACGTGTCAAGGGTAAGTTACTAGAACTACTGGTCCTTTTATCCTGACACCGGTTATATCACGACGTGTCATGGGTAAGTTACTAGAACTACTGGTCCTTTTATACTGACACCAGTTATATCACGACGTGTCCTGGGTAAGTTACTAGAACTACTGGACCTTTTATCCTGACAAGAGTTATATCACGACGTGTCATGGGTAAGTTACTAGAACTACTGGTCCTTTCATCCTGACAACAGTTATATCACGACGTGTCATGGGTAAGTTACTAGAACTACTGGTCCTTTTATCCTGACAACAGTTATATCACGACGTGTCATGGGTAAGTTACTAGAACTACTGGTCCTTTTATCCTGACAACAGATATATCACGACGTGTCCTGGGTAGGTTACTAGAACTACTGGTCCTTTTATCCTGACAACAGTTATATCACGACGTTTCCTGGGTAAGTTACAAGAACTACTGGTCCTTTTATCCTGACAACAGTTATATCACGACGTGTCCTGGGTAAGTTACTAGAACTACTGGTCCTTTTATTCTGACAACAGTTATATCACGACGTGTCCTGGGTAAGTTACAAGAACTACTGGTCCTTTTATCCTGACACCAGTTATATCACGACGTGTCCTGGGTAAGTTACTAGAACTACTAGTCCTTTTATCCTGACACCAGTTATATCACGACGTGTCCTGGGTAAGTTACAAGAACTACTGGTCCTTTTATCCTGACAACAGTTATATCACGACGTGTCCTGGGTAAGTTACTAGAACTACTGGTCCTTTTATCCTGACAACAGTTATATCACGACGTGTCCTGGGTAAGTTACTAGAACTACTGGTCCTTTTATCCTGACAACAGATATATCACGACGTGTCCTGGGTAGGTTACTAGAACTACTGGTCCTTTTATCCTGACAACAGTTATATCACGACGTTTCCTGGGTAAGTTACAAGAACTACTGGTCCTTTTATCCTGACAACAGTTATATCACGACGTGTCCTGGGTAGGTTACTAGAACTACTGGTCCTTTTATCCTGACAACAGTTATATCACGACGTGTCCTGGGTAGGTTATTAGAACTACTGGTCCTTTTATCCTGACAACAATTATATCACGACGTGTCCTGGGTAAGTTACAAAATCTACTGGTCCTTTTATCCTGACACCAGTTATATCACGACGTGTCCTGGGTAAGTTACTAGAACTACTGGTCCTTTTATCCTGACAACAGTTATATCACGACGTGTCCTGGGTAAGTTACAAGAACTACTGGTCCTTTTATCCTGACACCAGCCAGTCAGTTATATCACGACGTGTCCTGGGTAGGTTACTAGAACTACTGGTCCTTTTATCCTGACACCAGTTATATCACGACGTATCCTGGGTAAGTTACTAGAACTACTTGTCCTTTTATACTGACACCAGTTATATCACGACGTGTCCTGGGTAAGTTACTAGAACTACTGGTCCTTTTATCCTGACACCAGTTTTATCACGACGTGTCAAGGGTAAGTTACTAGAACTACTGGTCCTTTTATCCTGACACCGGTTATATCACGACGTGTCATGGGTAAGTTACTAGAACTACTGGTCCTTTTATACTGACACCAGTTATATCACGACGTGTCCTGGGTAAGTTACTAGAACTACTGGACCTTTTATCCTGACAAGAGTTATATCACGACGTGTCATGGGTAAGTTACTAGAACTACTGGTCCTTTCATCCTGACAACAGTTATATCACGACGTGTCATGGGTAAGTTACTAGAACTACTGGTCCTTTTTTCCTGACAACAGTTATATCACGACGTGTCATGGGTAAGTTACTAGAACTACTGGTCCTTTTATCCTGACAACAGATATATCACGACGTGTCCTGTGTAGGTTACTAGAACTACTGGTCCTTTTATCCTGACAACAGTTATATCACGACGTTTCCTGGGTAAGTTACAAGAACTACTGGTCCTTTTATCCTGACAACAGATATATCACGACGTGTCCTGGGTAGGTTACTAGAACTACTGGTCCTTTTATCCTGACAACAGTTATATCACGACGTTTCCTGGGTAAGTTACAAGAACTACTGGTCCTTTTATCCTGACAACAGTTATATCACGACGTGTCCTGGGTAAGTTACTAGAACTACTGGTCCTTTTATTCTGACAACAGTTATATCACGACGTGTCCTGGGTAAGTTACAAGAACTACTGGTCCTTTTATCCTGACACCAGTTATATCACGACGTGTCCTGGGTAAGTTACTAGAACTACTAGTCCTTTTATCCTGACACCAGTTATATCACGACGTGTCCTGGGTAAGTTACAAGAACTACTGGTCCTTTTATCCTGACAACAGTTATATCACGACGTGTCCTGGGTAAGTTACTAGAACTACTGGTCCTTTTATCCTGACAACAGATATATCACGACGTGTCCTGGGTAGGTTACTAGAACTACTGGTCCTTTTATCCTGACAACAGTTATATCACGACGTTTCCTGGGTAAGTTACAAGAACTACTGTTACTGTTACTGTTTTTTCGTAAATAGGTAGCACCTAAATATATATTAAAAGGGTATCAAGAGCAGGGTCAACTGTGTCTTAGGCATTAAAGTTTAATGCCTCTAGTTATAAGTTAAGTGTGACACAAGCTTTGAAAGGAGAAGGGGAAGTCCATTCTCCGTCCAGTTTAGCAGAGGTATGATAACAAAAACGGGAGTATATAAACAAAAAATACAATGTAATTTGAACTAGTTAAAAATATATTTATTATCAAAGTTGAGCATTTATGAAATTAAAAAAAAAAGATCACTTGTATAGTCAACATATAGCAAGAATACAGTGGTCTGAATGAACAAACTGTATGGGGAAGAACGTTTAAAAATACAACAGAATGTTATAAATAGGCAAAAACATCATCCGAAACTTTTTTCTGAGTTTTTATGAATCGGGTCGTAAACCAAACTATAACAAAAGCGTAGTCAAGGAAGTTCGTGAAAAGTTAATTAATACCAATTAAATGTGTCTAGAGTATTGTAATAACGGTAGAAGACATACGTGTTTTGTATCTTGTTGTTTTTTAAGGAGAAATTACTAACTAAAAACGGTGAATTATCAACTGGTTTTACCTGAAATAATGTTGAAAATGCGGAGTAAATCCCAAACAATTATATAAAAAATCTCATTTACGCAACTCCATCCGTGTGATATTAAAACTAGGCCACGCTACAATAATAGGACCAGACATTTAAGATCTCTAAGACATTTCTAAATAAGATAACAATATATTCGAGTGACGACCGGGATTTAACCCATTCCCTTATGAAGACGTTCCTAAATATGATAACGATATATTCGAGTGTTGACCGAGGTTTAACCCATTCCCTTATGAAGAAGTTACCGCATCAGCATCAAACTAATTTTGAAAACGTGTCAAACGATGAAATTGCTCATAAAGTGCAATTCCCTTTTTTATCACAATTTGTCCAACTATATTCAAAAATCAAATATTAATTTATAGAAAATCTCTACATATTTGCTCAGCCATTTTTACCAAAGCCGTTTGTTGTAACTTTGACGAATTTAGGAAAATGTTGATCAGTATAAATATGTTATCAGATATAAGGTTTTGATCTATTCCGATGTATGTAAAATGTTTTGTTGGTTTGTTTGTTTGATGTAGAACGCCGCTTTCATCATTGTTTCAGTTAAATCACGGCAATTACTGTGTAAGTTACCAGTACTTCTAGTATATTTATACTGACACCAGCTAGTAAGTACTTCTTGTTTAATTATACAGACATCATTTAGTAAGTACTTCTAGTTTATTTATACTGACACCTGCTAGTAAGTACTTCTTGTTTATTTATACTGACACCAGCTAGTAAGTACTTCTATTTTATTTATACTGACACCAGCTAGTAAGTACTTCTTGTTTAATTATACAGACATCATTTAGTAAGTACTTCTTGTTTAATTATACAGACATCATTTAGTAAGTACTTCTAGTTTATTTATACTGACACCTGCTAGTAAGTACTTCTTGTTTATTTATACTGACACCAGCTAGTAAGTACTTCTAGTTTATTTATACTGACACCAGCTAGTAAGTACTTCTAGTCTATTTATACTGACGCCAGCCAGTAAGTACTTCTAGTTTATTTATTCTAACACCAGCTAGTAAGTACTTATCGTCTATTTATACTGACACCAGCTAGTAAGTACTTCTAGTCTATTTTTATACTGACACCAGCTAGTAACTACTTCTAGTCTATTTATACTGACACCAGCTAGTAACTTCTTCTAGTCTATTTATACTGACACCAGCTAGTAAGTACTTCTAGTCTATTTATACTGACACCAGCTAGTAACTTCTTCTAGTCTATTTATACTGACACCAGCTAGTAAGTACTTCTAGTCTATTTATACTGACACCAGCTAGTAACTTCTTCTAGTCTATTTATACTGACACCAGCTAGTAACTTCTTCTAGTCTATTTATACTGACACCAGCTAGTAAGTACTTCTAGTCTATTTATACTGACGCCAGCTAGTAAGTACTTCTAGTTTATTTATTCTAACACCAGCTAGTAAGTACTTCTCGTCTATTTATACTGACACCAGCTAGTAAGTACTTCTAGTCTATTTATACTGACACCAGCTAGTAAGTACTTCTAGTTTATTTATACTGACACCAGCTAGTAACTTCTTCTAGTTTATTTATACTAACACCCGCTAGTAAGT
Organism: Serripes groenlandicus; assembly: GCA_031761405.1. Lineage (NCBI taxonomy): Eukaryota > Metazoa > Mollusca > Bivalvia > Cardiida > Cardiidae > Serripes > Serripes groenlandicus. The sequence continues at coordinate 21,000 of JASEVX010000418.1, read as the reverse complement.
ACTTCTAGTATATTTACACTGACACCAGCTAGTAACTTCTTCTAGTCTATTTATACTGACACCAGCTAGTAAGTACTTCTATTCTATTTATACTGACACCAGCTAGTAGGTAGTTCTAGTATATGTATACTGACACCAGCTAGTAACTTCTTCTAGTCTATTTATACTGACACCAGCTAGTAAGTACTTCTAGTCTATTTATACTGACACCAGCTAGTAACTTCTTCTAGTCTATGTATACTGACACCAGCTAGTAACTTCTTTTAGTCTATTTATACTGACACCAGCTAGTAAGTACTTCTATTCTATTTATACTGACACCAGCTAGTAAGTACTTCTAGTCTATTTATACTGACACCAGCTAGTAAGTACTTCTAGTTTATTTATACTGACACCAGCTAGTAACTAATTCTAGTCTATTTATACTGACACCGGCTAGTAACTTCTTCTAGTTTATTTATACTAACACCCGCTAGAAAGTAATCTAGTCTATTTACACTGACACCAGCTAGTAACTTCTTCTAGTCTATGTATACTGACACCAGCTAGTTAGTACTTCTAGTCTATTTATACTGACACCAGCTAGTAAGTACTTCTAGTCTATTTATACTGACAACCAGCTAGTAAGTACTTCTAGTTTATTTATACTAACACCAGCTAGTAAGTACTTCTCATCTATTTATACTGACACCAGCTAGTAAGTACTTCTAGTATATTTATACTGACACCAGCTAGTAACTAATTCTAGTTTATTTATACTAACATCCGCTAGTAAGTACTTCTAATGTATTTATACTGACACCAGCTAGTAAATACTTATTGTCCATTTATACTGACACCAGCTAGTAACTACTTCTAGTTTATTTATACTAACACCCGCTAGTAAGTACTTCTAGTCTATGTATACTGACACCAGCTAGTAAGTACTTCCTAGTCTATTTATACTGACACCAGCTAGTAAGTACTTCTAGTATATTTATACTAACTCCAGCTAGTAAGTACTTCTAGTTTATTTATACTGACACCAGATAATAAGTACTTCTAGTATATTTATACTGACACCAGCTAGTAAGTGTTTTTAGTCGATTTATACTGACACCAGCTGAGTAAGTACTTCTAGTCTATTTATACTGACACCAGCTAGTAAGTAATTCTTGTCTATTTATACTGACACCAGATAGTAAGTATTTCTAGTCTATTATACTGTCATGAGCTAGTAAGTACTTCTAGTTTGATTATACTGACACCAGCTAGTAAGTACTTCTAGTCTATTTATGCTGACCATCATTCTAGTAAGTACTTTCTAGTCTATTTATACTGACACCGGCTAGTAAGTTCTTCTAGTTTATTTATACTGACACCAGCTAGTAAGTACTTCTAGTTTATTTATACTGACACCAGCTAGTAAGTACTTCTAGTTTATTTATACTGACACCAGCTAGTAAGTACTTCTAGTTTATTTATACTGACACCAGCTAGTAAGTACTTCTAGTCTATTTATACTGACACCAAGCTAGTAACTTCTTCTAGTCTATTTATACTGACACCAGCTAGTAACTTCTTTTAGTCTATTCATACTGACACCAGCTAGTAAGTACTTCTATTCTATTTATACTGACACCAGCTAGTAAGTACTTCTAGTATATGTATACTGACACCAGCTAGTAAGTACTTCTCGTCTATTTATACTAACACCAGCTAGTAAGTATATTTAGTCTATTTATACTGACACCAGCTAGTAAGTACTTCTAGTCTATTTATACTGACACCAGCTAGTAAGTACTTCTAGTCTATTTATACTGACACCAGCTAGTAAGTACTTCTAGTCTATTTATACTGACACCAGCTAGTAAGTACTTCTAGTCTATTTATACTGACACCAGCTAGTAAGTACTTCTAGTCTATTTATACTGACACCAGCTAGTAAGTACTTCTAGTCTATTATACTGACACCAGCTAGTAAGTACGTCTATTCTATTTATACTGACACCAGCTAGTAAGTACTTCTAGTCTATTTATACTGACACCAGCTACTAAGTACTTTTAGTCCTATTTATACTGACACCAGCTAGTAAGTACTTCTATTCTATTATACTGACACCAGCTAGTAAGTACTTCTAGTTTATTTATACTGACACCAGCTAGTAAGTACTTCTAGTCTATTTATACTGACCATCACCTAGTAATGTTAACCCCGCAAACCTGAGCGCCAGGGATAACAGCCATTGCTACCATTTTAAAAGTATTTTGTATGACCCGGCCGGGGGATCGAACCTGTGACATCCTGTACCGGAGGATAACGCTCTACCGACAAATTGCATAGCGATTTTTTAAAGAATAAATTTTGATTTTACAGAACAAGAAAAGTGATTTAAACAACAACAAAAAAATATTTGCTTATCAGAGTGTATTTGTTTTATTAAGATGTAATGACGTTTTCAACATTAGTTTAATGATATAACGATGACAACTCACTTAATCACGATTCTTGGGTAAACAAATCAGTACAAGGATAGGAAATAAGCCTTGCCGATAGGGTACCACTATTGCCGGATCGACCGGGGAACGAATCCGGGACGCCCGGTTCCAAATGTTCAAAACTCGACCATGGTAAATTCCTCAATCAGAGTATAAGTTATCCATTTTTATGAACTTGATTAACAACAAGGATGTGACTCAGAAAACAGAAGGGAGAAGGAGGCGAAGCTCACACATTTTCTCTCTGGAACTAACTCACGACAACAATTGAGAATCACGTGCATTTACACAACATAGACAATGATTGATTGATTGATTGATTGATCGATTGATTGATAGATTGATTGAATGAGGTTGACGCCGTTTTAAATATTTCTGGCATCACTCCAAAAGCGATGTCATTGCTAGTTTTCCGATTTTAATATTTTAATAACTCAAATGTACAAGTACATTGATACAAGAGTAAATTCAAGAAAATGAAGTATAATAGTTATTTCGATCACGTGATGGGAAAGCACATTTATTATTATAGCTATAGACATTATAATTTAGAACTAGTATTTATGGTTTACCTATTCAAGCCTGTTGTGCTTTCAATTTTTATCTGTTTAGTTTATAAGTCTGAGTGATGCATAACATGAACGGCCGCGAATTTGATCGCAAGCCTTTCATGTTTAACATCCGTCAGCTTGATCGTAGAACAGAACGTTTTCCGTTTGATAACAAGACGAATTTTGATGCTAAGCATCAAAGACACCACGCATGATTTAAAAGCATGACTTAAAGGGAAGCAGATGCAGTTCAATACATTTAAACAACCTGCGCAAACGGACAGGATGTAAATATTTTGAACAAGAAGGCCAAATGTACCTTTATCTTAAACAAGAAGTCAAAGATGTTCCTTTATTGCTCACCTGGATACCATAGTCTATAAGAGCAATCAAAGCGCCAATGGCACTGTAGTGGCGATCGTATGGAAAATCCTGCAAAGTAACAAGCAGTATATCGGTGTAGGGCTTGCGATGACTCTGGTGCGGGTATATTTGAGAATGTATCAACCATGCATCTTTTGACAGTAGAATAATGTTAGTTTGCCAGAATGTTGTCTTGGTGATTATTTAGTTACGTTCTGAAATTGGTCATGATGTGTTCAAAATTAGGCCATTCCAAAGTTATGAAAAATCTAGTTAGTATTCGATGGACTACCGTTTTAGCTCATTAGAATGACTATTTGTAATCTAATTGTTCGGGTAATCACATGTTTATCACCAGGTCGTTAGGCCATATTAAGATAAAATATATTTTACACTTTAGAAATGACTAAAGAAAGGAGAGAAAACAGTATCCATTAGTTTGGTGTTTGTTTCAATAATGTCCGATATTAAACAGGTCTGTTCAATTTAGTCCCTTCACATTGCATGATTGAGGGTTGTCACAGTGTATTTATATGTCTCTGAGGTTGTTAAACTGCTTCGAATAATGTGAGTGCAAAAACAAACACAAAACATGCTCCAAAAGCACAGTTTCACTATTTGCCAAACTGTTCAATTTATAAAAATATAGGCATATATTATAATGCTCGATCTCCAAACTAAATTAGGCTACACTGTCAGCATTGATTGCTAATTGACTCTAGAACGTGCAGACGTGTATACATCACGTGTGTACACACTGACATCGTGTGTCCTTTAAACCTTTGTAAACCAGTCTTATCATCTAGACGCTTTCATATATTTAAACAACTACAAAATAAAGCGTTTATAATATTGAGATTTACAAGCTCTTCTGGTTTTTGGTCTCGCGAGCTATTTATAGAACCTTTTGGAATTTCCAGATTTGAGTATCATCAGAGTTGTCGTTATTTCCAAGGCAGAACGCGCAATGATATTTATTATCTGCCAAATCATGACGAAGATAATATTTACATATTTTAACTCTATGTAGATAATGTCTCGATAAAACTCAAATATTAGTAACAATCCGGTACCAAAGTAGCACTGACATAATTATTATTAATCACGTCTCTGCATCAATGATGGAACTATAACGGATGTGAGTAAATTAGTTTGCAGTAAGGAAAAAAAATATCAACCGATTGTTCAAAACCGACTATATAAATATTTTTCGTTGTTGTTGTTCTGTTAGCATTGTGGCGATTGTCAAACCAATCGCCACAAAAAGGTTCCATTTTGACCTAGGGATTATACACTTGATATGCTACGATCTATGTGATATTCAGCATGTAAAGTTTATTCGTGAAATGACGAGTTAAGTCTTCAAACCATTTGGTTTACCGTTTGCTTAACATTGACTCCAACAATAAAGTGTCATACAAGCTGAAGTTTCTTAATTTTAAATCTGCTTTAACTAGATCAATTAAATAAACAAAAAAACATAGATACTGAAATATTAACAGATATTAACTTAAGTGTTAATGCCTTTAGTTATAAGTTAAGTGTGACACAAGCTTTGGAAGGAGAGAGGGAAGTCTATTCTCCTTCCAGTTGAGCAGAAGTATGATAACAAAAAACAAGAGTATATAAACAAAGAATACGAACAATTCTAACAAGTTTAAAGACATTTAATATCAAAATTAAGCATTTATGAAGTTTAAAGACATTTAATATCAAAATTAAGCATTTATGAAATTAAAAGAAAAAGTTCCCATGTATAGTCAACATATAGCAAGAATACAATAGTCTAAATGAACAACTGTATGGGGAGGAACGTTTTAAGTTTAGTAATACAACAGAAATATATAGGAAAAAACAAACAATTAAAAGAGCGTAGCCTAGTGAACTCCATAACAAAAAGCTTAGCCTAGTTATTTGGGGAACAGTTATTAAAAACAATTTAAATGTGTCTAAAGTTTTGTAACAACAGTAATTGATGTACATATTTTGTATCTTGTTGTTTCTTAAATCAGTTAATACAATTTATTCAATCATAAAGGCTGTTTTTTCAAACATATTATAGAGTTTTTCTTTACAATAATATTTGTTGGTTGCTCCCTTTTCGATTACGTCACCCCATGGTACAAAATTAAAACCTATCCCATACTGACGCCGCGCTTCCACGCGGCGTCAATGATCTAAGTTAACAGTTTATGACATATGTTCATAATTTAAATCTAACATAACACACGCGCACACGTCAATGGAAATGTCCTAAATGACCCGGACATCCCCCGGACCATCGAAACAGAGTATAGTCGAGCGTATAAACATATATACATACCATACCATATACACGCGCACAGTGATATTAATCGCTAATGATGTGAAAATAAATAGAGATAAAATCCACTGCATTCTTGTTATGTTAAACTATGCTACGACAATAAGGTGATACCGAAACGCCAATATATCATTTAATATTAAAATCCACTGCTTTCTTGTTATGTTAAACTATGCTACGACAATACGGTGATACCGTAACGCCAATATATAATTTAAAATTAAAATCCACTGCTTTCTTGTTATGTTAAACTATGCTACGACAATACGGTGATACCGAAACGCCGATATATAACTTAATTTTAAAATCCACTGCATTGTTGTACTGTTAAAATATGCTACGACAATACGGTGATACTGAAACGCCAATATATAACTTAATGTTAAAATCCACTGCAATTTTGTTATGTTAAACTATGCTACGACAATACGGTGATACCTAAACGCCAATATATAATTTAATATTAAAGTCCACTGCTTTCTTGTTATGTTAAACTATGCTACGACAATACGGTGATACGGTGATACCAAAACGCCGATATATAACTATACTTTAGCCGTTCCACGAGAAAACCAACATTAAGGCCTCTGCGTAATGTATCGACCCAGATCAATCTCCGCAATCCGCTCAAGCTAATCCATCCCGACACGTTCCATCTCAAAGGGATAAAGGTATAGAGTAATGATTCTTGAAACAAAAAATCCAGGAGGCAAAATGTGTCTAACCGGTTTAGCCTGCGCAATGTTAGGTTTCTCGCGGGAAAGCTCATATGTTGAAAGCAGCGTATTATATACTTTTCAAACAAATCACATATCTAAGTGTTAACAATCTTTTTTGAATGTCCTTCACAAACTGCTCGGAAACTAACTTAAGGTGACAGGAAAGTCTCTTGTACCTTCATGGTAGTTTTTCTGAGTGATTTTAAATTGCCTGTCCATGGTTCCCACACCAAGCCCTCGCCGAATTTTGGGACGCCACCGTGCTCGTGGTATTTACCGTTCAAATTCGCCCTGTGCCACTTGTCGTACCACCATGCACCTTTAAACATCAATGCACAGTTTCCCGATGCGAGCTCACCATTGTCCCTGTCTATCGTACTGAACCTCTGACCGTTGTGTAGACGACGTGAATCACGAAGAGCATCTCCTGCCTTTCCAGAATGTTTAAGAGGTAGCGGAAAAAAAATGATGATTTACTTGATATAAATATATGTTTTCTTGAAAAAAGAATATTGAGACATACACTTGATACAGAAATATTCAGACATCTACATGGTATAAATATTTAGACACATATTTGCTACAGAAATATTTAGACATATACTTGAGAGAGACATATTTATACATTTGCTTCATACAGCCAAATCAAACATATATACTCCTTACAAAACTGTTTAAAAATAAACTTGAGACAGATCTATTGAGAAATACATGTATACTTAATTCATAGATCTACGGACAGTAGAAGCAGAAATATGCAGACATATAAACTCATATAAACTTGAAAACAGAACTATTTAGCATGCAATTTATTCATAAATATTAAGACGTGTACTTGAGATAGAACTATTTAGAAACGTACCTGAAACAGAAACATTAAGACATATACTTGATACAAACAGATTTAGTACAGAAATATTAAATCTGCAAAATTCCTAGTAAAAGCTTATGCTCTTAGGAGAAGCAGGTTATATAGTCGTGTGTAAAAGTGCAACAAGTTATTTAACATTTACCATGAATTATGTGATAACTTTTTGTATGACAATGCCATATTATCGTATCAACTAATTTATGTATAATTGATTGTGACTATATATGTACATTTGTAGCTAACTTTGTATAATGGTGACATATAGGCCCATGGGGCCGGGTGTTCTCTTTTTCTTTAATGTTTCATTTACTGATGTATATAACACATGTCACGGTAATAAACAACTTACTTACTTACTTACTTACTTATACTTGATACAAAAAGATTTAGTACAGAAATATTAAATGTTTACCTATATATATTTAAATATTTACTTGAAACATATCTAGACACATACATGCTACACATATACACAGAAACATACTCGTACTTGTTACATAGATAGTAGACAATAATTCAAAAGATAACTATTTAGACATTTACCTGAAAGATAATTATTTAGACATATACTTGAGACAGAGATATTTAGACATATACTTAATTGATAGATATTTTAAAATTTTCTAGAAGCAGAAACATTCAGACATAAACTTGAGAACAGAACTTTTTAGACATTTACTTGAAAGAGAACTATTTAGAAATAGACTTCAGACAGAAATATTTAGACATATATACTTGATCCAGAAAGCGTTAGACATTTACTTGATACATAAATATTTAGATAACTACTTGATAACTATATTTAGACATATACTTAATACAGAGATAGTTTGAGATATGCTTGATTCGGAAATATTTCATATTAACTTTATAGATACATACAAAAAACATATACTGAATAAACTTATGTTAATAATTCAACAAACATATTTAATAAACTGTTGTTTGAAGTAGCGGTGTGAAAAGCCAGGAAACAGATGGTTTGATGAACTGTCCCCTTAAACAATTGTTAGAAAAGGCATTATACCCCAATCAACCAAACAATTAAACGAACGGTTCCTTAAACCATAACATAATACACAATTATTGAATATTTGATTGATAAATAACTATTTTTATGCCTGATCCAGGGAAGATGAGCAAATACTTGAACGAGTTTGAGTAAGGTAACGATAAGCGTTCAGACCGAGGGCAGTAGGACTTGTATGTCATGAATAAAACACTAAAGAACAGGTTGAATGAAAATGACTGGTCGCAACTGCCTTCTAACATAGTTGGTGGAGCCGAAATAGCTCAGTCAGTAAAGACGATGGATAGCAATCAATGGCTTGAGAATTTGAATCCAGTCGTGACTGCAAGACAACAGTCAGTGTGGCTAACCAGCGTTATTCGTTTTCCGACAATAGGCTATATTGACTATGTAAGAAAGTAAGATAGCTGCCTGGGAAGAATGTTGTGTGGAATGCAAGAGCGAGAACATCCGTAAACACACGTGAGGTGAACTGTCCGACTCGGTATACCTACACTAGCGTTTAAATCGGCGTCAAACAGCCAATTTATCAGCATCTTGTATTCGGACAGGACTGTTGTCTTGTACGTAACTGAAAACACCATACCCGTGATATAACTTTAAAACCGTTTATAACGGCGTCAAATCAGCTGGATTGTATAGGACTGTTTTCCTGTACGTACGTGAATACGTCCCACAATGCAGCCTGTATCCGTCACTTCATCGGTGATGTAAAATTCGTATTGCCTTCCCAATCCTCCATGGCAATACGTAACCGAAACTGACGGCCTGACGAACGAATGATTTGATAAACGTTTTCCAGACCTAAAATAATTAAAAGGATATCCCGTGATGAGTGGGTTCCGTCTTTTGGATTTTTCCACACAAGCCGCGCGAGTACTGGTTATGCTAAGTCTCCATGAAGCAGACATCGAGCGCGATTTATATTAAGGTGAAAAATTGTTTCGCGGTCGATGTAAAATAATTAGGTTTTTAAGCTTAAAATAAACAGAGTTTCTGTCAACCATTTGACATATGGCAAATCTACGGCATTCGACTCTGTAGGCAAATATATTGAAACTCTACAGATGAAAGTATGATCACTGAAAGTGTTAAAGAAAACAATGTTGGTAGAAGGAGAAATTGGTCATCATGAGTAATTACACATTTTGCCTCAATGTTTTCAAAAGTCGTCTGCTGCAGAGGCGTGAGAAAGCGTCCGTTTTATTAGAAAGGGTTAAGTTAAAGGTATGTTGATATCATTGTTTGCCAAATTGACGAACACTGGTACGACGTGATAGGTATGACATGTCTCTTCCATCCTAATTAAAACATAATTTTGAAAAAAGAGTTTGACAGTTTAAAACAGTATTTGACCCGAGTATCTAAGTCGACAGAGACACGGGCTAGCAATGTGAGTTCGAACATTATTCCCGAAGTTTGACAAAAAGTCAATGCGACAGGCATCATTCTTCGTCCATCAATGAGCTTACAGTCAATGTTAAAAAGCAGCCTGTTGCTTGAAAAGACTGATGTGAGGAGTACTGGTGTGAGAAAGACATGGAACACACGGGTATGTGAATTGGTCGCCGATATATGATTGAACACATTTTGAAACGGCGTTTAATTAATTAATCGTTTAAACTTCCCAAAAATCAGGACAATGTTTATGTTGTCCAGTACGAAACTATGTTGTTTAAACTCCCTTTCCCACATATAGCAAATTTCCAGGCAAAAAACTATTGAAACTCTCTATTAATGAAAGTGTAAGTATTCAAAATTGTTAAAAACATTGATTGTGCCAACATGAGAAATTGCTCATCATAGGCACTTTCACATGTTTACACAATTTGTCCAAATGTGTCTGCTACAGAGGCGTCAGAACGCGTCTCTTTCGGGAAAGGGAGGGTTAAGTAAACGAAAAATAACCTACCTAGCATTCATTGTTAATTGTAAATAACTCACCTTATTATGGTCGCAAATTAAAAACATTTTTAAACAGTTTAGTATATCAAGAACCTAACTTCAATAGCTGTTGATTTTTATAGAATTGAAAATATTGAATGATATCAACAGGGTATTTACCATGACATGTTTTTTATCTATGAATCACATTTTTTTAATTTTGTAATATTATCAAATTGTTGCTTCTCGAAATGTATATAAAAATATTATGTTCTTTAATACTTGAAAATGATAAACCAATGTTCAGGTTTCATTCAACAGTTTGTAATGACACTTACTAATTTGTATATGTAGAAAATGTATTTGTTAAATTTGTTTTGACAGTGTATATTATGTTTCCTGTCAATATGTTACTTATTGCATATGTAGTATTATAGGTTATTGCATCAATATGGGAACATATTGTGTTGGACGAGTTCCTTCGGCTGAGTTGCCCGAGCTTGCGAGGGCACTCCGCCGAAGGAACGAGTCCCAACACAATAGATTCCCATAATCATGCAATAACCTTTTTATTGTATAATTTGATATTGGCTATTTAAAATGTGTCGTTTTGTTTGTTTTAAACACGTCACACTTATTAGAAAATTAATAGTAGTTTTGGATTGCTCAGATAAATAAACATTAACGATATATCGCGCATTTATACTCTCCTTTACGCTGGTTGCTAAGGTCGCGGAAAATATAATTTACGAACCGCCATTGTTGTCGACTCGAAATTGGAATCGTCGACAAAATGATGTGTAACGCCTTTTCTAACAGTGTTTTTCATTAATAACTCGTGTATTATCTTATTCTTGTATTTACGCCTGGACATTTGTTTTTTTATTACGATTTAGATGCCCCTTTAAAAGGGCCTTTTGACCTCGCAGTATGTTCAGTAAAGCGAACACACATCTTTGATATACATATATAAAGGCTACTGCGTTGATAAACTTCACATCGGAGGATAACAAAACAAATCTGAAGACCTACCTTTAAAACAATCATTTGCTTATTCATCCTAGCAGTTATGAATCCCTCTTTATTTGTTGATACACTTATAATAGATCGTCAACGACAATCAAACAACACTCGAGCAATATTATTGATGTACACGTCACATTATTACGTCAGAAACTACGTACGTATTTACTAGCATAGCTAACGCTATAAATAGACCAGATTGGGTTTGTGTATGTCTATCGATTTTTCACTACGTGTCATCTATAAAAGATGTACCAAACAATGTACTACGAACCGTATAAGCACAGCTTTTCCCTAGGACTATCAGAGAATTGAACCTTGAGCAGATCACATCTGTAAACTGATTCAAGTCCCGTCTACATTGATACACAGCCTAAACAACACAGCTGTTTTTTTTATTTCATTTATATTTGTTAATATGCCTAATTAGTTGTTTTAACCATTTTAATGGCTTCACTTGCCTGCGATGCACTAAGCCTTGACAGTAACAAAGTAGAAGTAGAAGTTAGCTGGATCTCTAAATCACCAAAGGTTGGATGAGAGCGCTTTGTAACGTTAGTGTATGGAAATAGTTCCGTCCTTAGCGTCACGTGAAAAAGATTCCAGTGCAATATCAACCCGTGCAATATCAAATGATATTGCATCCTTTGTTCATATGGAAACAAGAGGGAACAATATCAAAGTTTACAATAATACAATATATATAAAAAAGAAGCCTACCGAACCATAACTCGCCGCATTTGTCTCCAAAGCCTGTTTTATATTCGTCCCAAGTTCGAAGGAAGTTCTCGGAGCCGTCCATACGTCTTTGGAAAACCTGATAAAACGAGTCTTCATATATAACAACATATATTATAATAGAGTGATTGATGACTCTTTTATACTAAACAGGAATACAAGTGATGTAATACAGCTGCGACGAATTAAAGTAACGTTATACAGCTGCGACGAATAAAAGTAATGTTATACAGCTACGATGAATTAAAGTAAAGTTATACAGCTACGACGAATAAAGGTAATGCTATACAGCTGCGAAAACTAAAAGTAATCTTATACAACTGCGACGAATAAAAGTTAAGTTATACAGCTGTGACGATTAAATGTAATTTTATACAGCTACGACGAATAAAAGTAATGTTATACAGCTGCAACGAATATAATTTAAGTTATACAGCTGTGACGAATAAAAGTAATGTTATACAGCTACGACGAATAAAGTAATGTTATACAGCTGCGACGAATACAAGTGATGTAATACAGCTACGACAAATAAAGGTAATGTTATACAGATGCGACGAATACAGGTAATGTTATACAGCTACGACGAATAAAGGTAATGTTATACAGCTGCAACGAATAAAAGTAATGTTATACAGCTGCTACTAACAAAAGAAGTCTTATACAGCTTCGACGAATAAAAGTGTTGTTATATAGCTACGACGAATTACAGTAACGTTATACAGCTACGACGAATTACAGTAACGTCATACAGCTACGACGAATAAAAGTAACGTTATACAGCTACGACGAATTAATGTAAAGTTATACAGCTACGACGAATAAAAGTAACGTTATACAGCTACGACGAATTAATGTAACGTCATACAGCTACGACGAATAAAAGTAACGTTATACAGCTACGACGAATTACAGTAACGTCCTAGAGCTACGACGAATCAAAGTAACGTTATACAGCTACGACGAATTAATGTAACGTTATACAGCTACGACGAATAAAAGAAGCGTTATACAGCTACGACGAATACAAGTTAAGTTATACAGCTACGACGAATTAAAGTAAAGTTATACAGCTGTGACGAATTAAACTATCGTTATATAGTTACGACGAATAAAAGTAACGTCCTACAATTTACACGAAGTAAAGTAACTTTATACAGCTTAATGGAATAATACACCCCATGGTATCATATTAATTTCAATAATAAAAAAGATGCTTAAGAATAAATAGAATTTCAAAATCAAATATAAGTTTCAAAAGTCCTACAATTGATACTTATTTTTCAACTTTCCCAAGATGAAAGTATATCGGTCCAAACAGAACAAAAATATATAATATTATGTCTCTGCTCCAGACAATTTACAAACAGAGGCGTAGATAAGGAGGAGTAAACAGGTAGTTTCAAAAGTCCTACAATTGATACTTATTTTTCAACTTTCTCAAGATGAAAGTATATCGGTCCAAACAGAACAAAAATATATAATATTATGTCTCTGCTCCAGACATTTTACAAACAGAGGCGTAGATAAGGAGGAGTAAACAGGTAGTTTGCGCCTCAATATATTGCATATAATCAACAGAAACCCTATATTGTGGGTCGTCTCATCGACAACATAGGGTTTAAAAGCAGAATAATAATTTGATAATATATAATAAGCCCACTATCCATAGCTCTTCTTACAAAGGTATGTGTTTTAAATAAATAACGGGGGGAAAACAACACAGAAGCATATCATCATGTACAATTTCTCCCTTTACCACAATCTTTTTAAAAGTCCTCTGCTGCAGAGGCGTCAGAAAGCGTCTGTATGTTGGACAGGGTTAATCATTCAAAATTCCTACCATCCAGCTTTCACCATCCGTGTCAACATCACAGTAAATTATTTGCATATCCAGTCGATTCTTATAAACGCCTGATCGAACACCGGGATCCCTCCGTCGTAATCCGACACATGTTAGCTCTACAATATCATACCCAAAACATTAAACATGGTAATAATAGCTTTCCGACCTTGGCACTCCGGATTATGTTAAGCATTACGACTGACCCGTTGGTATCAGGATAAACTTAACCCGTAGTACTGTTAACTTATTCAAGAAATGTATAACTGAAATAGTGTTTAAAAACGGCGTAAAACAGCATGCAAATAAGCAAATTCATTCACCTGCAATATTGTTTTATCACTTTTATCAACACGATATTTTAACCCTTATACCTTAGCATGCGATTTTGAACTTATGGTATTGCTTTCTCTGATTATAGTTTGATTGCAACCATAAACACATTTTTTTTTTTGCGAAAATGTAATATTTGAGCGACGGGTCGCGAAGGAATCCGAAACTCATTTCAGCCGCGTTTTTGAGAAATCAATATTGAACCGCAACTATGGTCCTCTTCCGTTATACTTGCGCGTAAGCCGCGCTTGATTGGTCCTCATCTGCATAGTGGGTTTTTTATTGGCTTCATTTCAGAGCATCATGAGTCACAGGTCAGTTTCTGTCCAAGAGGTAACGTTAAATAATGTTCTCTATGTATTTCAGCTGTTTACTGTTTTGGTATCAACACTAGTAGATCAACACCAACGGGCCTAAACTTTGGACTCAATTAAAGTCATATGTGTACAATGCTGTGTACAGTATTGCTGCGAGAAATACTGGCGACGTATAGATCAAAGAGTGTTATTTAATTAAAATATGTCAATCCAACGGTTTAGAACTTACCTGCATATGCTATTGATATATATGATCCCTCCCATTCCCCCGCATTTGTACATTTCAGTTGTTGTATGCCATCTACACAGCTGCGAACAACTTTACTTCCAACCTCAAAACGATTTCCTCGTTTCTTATGTCCTATGTCAGGTGACCCACATTCTGAAATATAGAATGAGCTCTTCTACATTCACTTGTCACACGCAGAGAACTTAAACGATAAATACTGTACTGAACATTTATCTGACCAGAATGTTAGTATGTTAGGTCTGCATGCTTCTGCGTAGAGTGAAGACTTGCCCCTGTGGCATCGGGACACTCAAACAGAATAGTAGTCCCAGTATGAACCTTGCTTGATATGTAAGAGCCGGTTGAATGAGTCTGAACAATTAGAGTTTATGCAATAATTGGGTTCCAGCAGATGGGGTGGTATAGGTTTCATACATGTACCTTATATCAGTTTTATCTCGACCAATATTATATTTACTGTCCGATGCGATATGCCCTTACCTGGTGAAAGCGGCGTAACCCAAAACAAACAATCAAAATATTGAAGGCTCGTGCGTGTATTAACAAAGACAATAATTAAGGCCGCTCATCACTGTTTGACACTATTGTTAACGCCGTATGTGTCTCTTTCTTAACATTTTACCACATAAACCGAATCTGTGGCAGACGTCTTTTTAAAACATATTGCGGCTTTGTCAATGAATAATAATAATTTAATCAATTTAGAAACATTGTGGCAAAAGGATAAATTGCTCATAAACTTTGTTTTATATAATTCGTCTGCTGTGTGTCATTCGTTATCATATTTTAACGTGACAGGTTTACATATGACAGATTTTCATATGACAGGTTTTCACGTGACAGGATTTCACGTGATAGGTTTTTATGAATATCTGTTTATTACTAAATATGTTTGATACATTTCAAAGAAAATTATACATTCGTATCATATTTGAAATATTTCAAATTAAAACCCTGGTTTGAATTATTTATTATTTTCAAACCAATCATCATTTCTTTTGATATTGAAATTCCATAGGATAATAAAATCATTTTGTGGCAAAAAACTTTATAACTTGCCTGTAATCGAACACATTTCTGTAGTTTCATTGCAGGATTCCCTCGAACTGCACGTTTTACTTCCACACGTTCCCTGTTAAGATATATATGTGTTTAATTAAGGGCTATAATCAGAGTGTGTATGAGTTTGTGTGAGAGAGAGAGAGACGGACAATGAGAGAAACAGAGAAATAATGAAAGAGAGATTGAGAGAGAGGCAGAGAGAGAGAAAAAGAGATAGAGAGGGAGAGACAGACAGACAAACAGATAACCAGAGACAGATAGACATACATATAGACACACACACAGAGACATAGACACACATACAGACATAGAGAGAGATAGACAGACTGACATACTGACATATATATAGATATACAGAACGAAAGACAGACATACAGACAGACAGACAGACAGACAGACAGACAGAAAGACATATATACAGACAAAGAGTAAGACAGGCAGACATAATGTTTTATTTTTTTTATTTTTGCTACAATATCTTAGGCTTTATTCAACAATTTTAACTCTCATTTTTAGAAAAGTATCAAGAACTTGCCGAGTTGTTTTCATAGCTGTCTGTTGAATATTTTGTTGTTCTTAGTTAAACAGGTTCAATTAAAGTCCACACATTTTCTCTATATTCATAAAATTATTTAATTACATACTTAAATAAAAATAATGAACACGGATTATTTGTATCTAATGCTATTATTGATTTAAGTGTTTTTATTATTTGCCGTTGTTGTTTTTAGAAATGGAGAAGTCTTGAAAAAGTACGAAAAATGGTTTTATAAAAGAAAAGGAATTGAAATTGTTTCAAGTTATAACTATTTAGGCGTTTATTTTACTAGCAAGTTATCATGGTATTAAACTCATAATATGTTAGCTAGAAAGGCAATGTTTTACATTTTGAAATTACGAAATCATTTTGGATGCATTGAAATGTAAAACATGTTTAAAATATTCGATGCATCTGTCAAACCCATACTGTACTACGGTTTACAGATTTGGAGATATCAATACATTGAAAAACTTAAAAAAGTACACATTAAATTTTGTAAGAAAATATGTTTCCTTTCTACAAATACTTTTGATTATGTTGCATTAGGTGAATGTGGTAGAACGCCATTGTGTATGACATACATGCCAAACTGCATAAAGTACTGGCTAAAAAGTATTCCTATGGATAACAAAATATACCCAAAACAATGTTATTTCATGTTATTCCAACTTGATGAATCTGGACGTAGAATATAGGCTACATTAATAAAGGATCTTATATTAGGATATGGTGTTGGTCATGCTTGGATATTTCATGATGTTGGTAATGAAAAATAATTTCTAAAAGTTTTTACCCAAATAATAAAAGATGTTTTTACACAAAAATGCGATAGTTATATAAACGAAACCCCAAAAGCATTAATTATAAATATTTCAAATCTCTGTTAACACCTGAACTCTGTCTCAACACTGATATTTCCTATGTCAAACTTCAGATGTTCGATTCCTCACATGATCTCATGATTGAAAAGGGAAGTCATTTATCCATTGATCAACATTTCAGGTTCTGTCAAATTTGTGAAAAACAAAATAGTTATATCATCGTTGACGAATTTCATGTTTTCTTCCAATGTTTAGTTTATGAGCAGATAAGAAAGAAATACTTTAAAAAACAATGGCTTGCAAACAGAAATATTTAATATTTTATGCAATTTTAGAATGTAACACAAGGGAAAAAATATATAGAGTTTTTAAATACCCTTTTGAGCTGAAAATCTATTATGAATGATTAAAACTGAACTTCAATAATAATTTTCATCATTATAAACCTCCCAAAAGTCCGAAATCATTCGTCTGTTTAAAATGTTTTCAAGACAAAGAAGGAAAAGGAAATTAGGAAACCATATCTACGTCTGCTTTATATGCTTTATTTGCATGTACAGTTGAAGACAAAGTAAGAAATTAAAAGTAGGAAACCATATATTCAACTCCTGCAAATGTGTCAACAATTCCTTACTTAAAGGTGTGTTAGATCATGATTTGTATGTACTTCTTTATATTATTGTCACTCTCTGTTCACTTGTTATATGTCACTGTATATTGTTTTATCGGCCGGTGGCCTAGATACTATGTCTATGTCTGTCTATGTATATCCCCCTGAGACGGAATGTGTCGTTCCATATCAGTCTGCACGTACTGCGCAAGGTGATCTAGGTCGATACATTACGCAGAGGCCATAATGTTGTGTTCCTCGCGGGACGGCTCATTCGTATTATGACTGTCAAATTGAAAAACATTAATATACTGTTCCATCGAATCCAGTGACAGTCAGGAATCCTTTTGACGTAACAACTGTTGATATGCTTGATCGTAGCCTACACCAATTCGCCAGACGTCTGTATTCTACCGCCTTGCAGGTTGATCGTCTGCGGCAATCCTGGATACAATGCATGAAAGATTTATCAACAAATGTCACCATGATGTTGAGTTCTCCGTCTTCTGGTCTCACATTTCTCTGTATTTGCAAACCAAGCGCTTGGAAGGTGTTCAAGTGCACCACAGCGCCCGCATGTCCGAAATACACAACGGTACTTAGATAGAATACTCCGTAATATACAACGACGTTTAAATAAAATACTCTAGAAAACATATTACAAGCAATCTGGTTGCCAACGTTACTTTAGCGCTCTTTCGTATAGCACATCGCGAAAACAATGGGTACAATACGAAACTGCTTCGTGTTCAAATTTATCACATTTCTTTTCCAGAAATATGCACTTAATTAAGTGTAAATCCTTTTATAACAAAACTGTTTGTTAAATAGTCTTACGGTCCTCACATGCTGAACTTGCTATTTCATTTGTTACGTTTATTTGAGTATCTTGTATATTTCTCATAGGTAATAATGCCAATTTAACTTGCATTTTGTAATTAACTTCTTCTAAATGTTTTATAGTAAATTGTATAACGACATTGTTCCAACGCTATTTGCTTGTGAAGACCCCATCTCACAATTCTAGCTGTGTGTTTATACCGTTCTAATAAGCCAGACATCTAGACACGGTCGGAAAGCTATAGTTTATCGATATATTATTCATTAAAAATGTTAATCGAGACATGTAGCTCTTTACGATAACTAGGTTATCTACCCTTGATTACTCTTCAATTGCGCATGCGCATTCATGTGAATTTTACTTCCGGGGAATACTTTCGAATAGTCATTTAAGCGAAAAAGAACAACATTGCTAACACTGTGGAGAATTTGATAAAACAAAGTTATAACATACAATTATTGTTAACATAATGGCACTTGTTCATAATGAGCAATTTCACCTTTTACAACAATGTTATTTAATTTAATAATTCTCCTATCATTTTTATATAGCGATATTCATGTTATTGTTTTCAAGCTCTACTTCTGCATATATGAGCCGTCACGCGAGAAAACCAACATTGTGGCATCTGCGTAATGTGTTGATCAGATTAGCTTGCGCTGTCCGCACAGACTGATCTGGATCGACACATTCCACATCAGGGGGGGGGGGGGGGGGGGGATAGAGTGATGATTCCCGAAAAAGACAATCAACAGGAGGCGAAACGTGTCTGTCCAAATAAACCTGCGCGGCATGATTAGGATGATCCGTGTCGACTCTTTACGCAGAGACCACAATGTTTGTTTTCTCGCGAGACGGCTCATATGTTGAATGTATATCTAACTCTTTCCCACCTATAGACGCATTTAACGAGATTTTAGCAATTTTTGTCTAGATGTTTTCAAAGTCGTCTGCTGCAGAATTGTTTAAACCCATATGCAGCTGATGACTTGGGAAATGTGTAGGCCAAACTTTGGAAAGTCTTTTTAAAAAAATGGTACAGTTTGTACTTTGTGACAAAATGAGGAATTGCTCTGAAGAGAATTTTATCCTTTTGCCACAATGTTTCTAAATATCTTCTGCGTGTGGCATTTGTAAATTTGACTATTGCACATTAAAGATATAATAAAGTTCAATTTTTATTTTCATATTTATGCCCTTTAACTCATTCCCACTTGCAGATGTATTTTGACACATCTGCAGCAGGCAGGATTTGAAAATATTGAGGCAAAAGGAGAATATACTTTTTACCCTTCCCACGTAATTACCTAATACAACTGTAGATCATCAATAGCAATTTTCGTGAATATTAATGAGATCTTTATGACCTGCATATCTTTGAAGATATGACCCCTGCAGCGGTGCGAGCTTGTTAATTAGGCAATCAGTCATGCAAGCGTGAAATCGATGTATACAAGCGGATTATACAATCGCCGACAGAGTAACACAGTATGAATTGAATAGTAAAATACACAGTTAGTTAGAGATTTCAATTAGCTTCCATAAACTATATTTTAAAGTACTGTACAATGTTAGTTGTTGAACATATTGGTAAAAAAGTAATACGAGGGTATGATTTTTTAAGAATTTTTAAAAAGAATATGCAGCAGTTGACTTTCGAAAACATTGTGACAAGAAGAGGACGTTCGAAAACATTATGACAAGCAGAAGGCGTTCGAAAGCATTATGACAAGCAGAGGACGTTCGAAAACATTGTGACAAAAGCAGAAATATCTTATAATGAGCAATTTTTGAATGAAGCAATGTTTTCAATTTCTTTCAATTATAAATCATTTTTAGAGATATCAATTGATTTTTTTCTACATGTTGTTAACGTTATCTGCTGCAGACTATAAAACCACACGTAACTCTGACTGAATGCCGTAACCTTCTTCCCCCTGGTGACAATATTTCTAAACAGATCGGATGAATTTTGGTAAAAATGTCGTCCAAGAAACATTAATTTTGTTTTAAAATGTTTTCACATCAAGCCAGTACTTTTGGACAGGACTTTTGATGAGGCAGCAACCCAAGTTCCTCATAGCATTCAATTATATTAACAATTTTGAAAGTAGCCCCACCTAAGGAAATTATTTTGAAATCTGTCCATTGGTGAGAGAAGTTGTTACTAGGAAATTGTTAACAGGCCATCGTGGGATGGCTGTGAAAACTTGTTGAAATCGACTTTAAGTTTAAACATAAATCCATCAATCCTTTAGCGACAATGTTCTTAATTAAACTTTAAAAAATAAGTAAAGTTGTATTTCTAGTTTATTCATTGTTGTTTTCGCGCGCCTCGCTGATTGCTTTGTCTATGTCCGCAATTTTGTCAAATGGTAGTCCCCGGAAGGTGAATATTGAGT
>JASEVX010000417.1:0-135958 GCA_031761405.1 Serripes groenlandicus | reverse complement strand
CTGTCTGTCTGTCTGTCTGTCACTCTCTCTCTGTGTCTCTGTGTCTCTCTATGTCTGTCTGCTCTCTCTTCTCTCTCTCTCTCTCTCTCTCTCTCTCTCTCTCTCTCTCTCTCTCTCTCTCTCTCTCTCTCTCTCTCTCTCTCTCTCTCTCTCTCTCAATTTACCTAAATATGGGTGTTTAAATAGTGCTATGATTGATTTGTAAGGTACCATGCCAATCTTTCAACCAAAACCATTGCATTAGCTGACATTAGCAAAAAATAAAAATTAAAAATTAGCCTGATTTTCATATTATTTATGTCATATTTTTTAAAGTATTCCATCATTATTTAACTTAATATGTTTTCAAAGTAACAGTGGATAATCTTCAATTCAAGTAAAAGTACTTGTAAATAAAGTAAATCATAGTCTTTAACTGATTTTGAACAGTAAAACTTTTCAATAACACATTCCTTCATGAGCCCCTTGTTGAGCAACAGTACATTGATTTAGTCACATTTGTTTAGGTGTATGAATTCATGAGATGAGTTTGCACTCATATTACAGGACAACTCGTTTTTGTTAATAAATAGTGAAGACTAGACAAAAGGGATTGTGTCGCAAATAAACATTTTATATAATATTATATCAATATTTTGCTACACAAATATTCACTATTAAAAAACTGAAAAGATTGGTAACATAAACATAATTATAATAATAATTGTAATCTTAAAACCCTCATTGACTTAGATTTGACAAAGGTGCGATACTTAGGTCTTTGAAAGCAACGTCCTGCAATCAACCTAATGGCCTTGGGACAGACATGGTTTTAGCACATTAGGGCAGGTGCATTGTTCCTGCCTACTCAAAGCATATATTGTTGATTAGGTGTGAAGCCCATGCCTTCTGTTATCATAACTTACTAAACAATCTTATACGTTATAACAAGCTGTTCTATTGGTTTATAAATTAATTAATAGGTCAGTTTCATTGGTTAATGAATTAAGTCTAAACAGTTTACATGGGAATTGATCAGTATAAATAGACAAGTCTTGAACACATTAAACTAGGAAAATAGAGATAGAATAGAGAGGATCATATACTAGGGATAATCGGGAAATGTTAAAGAGAAGGGAATACTAGGAGGAAATAGGGTAAAGACTTAAACAGAGTCTTATATGAACTAGACGGAGTTAGTCTTGTTAGGATAAAATGTAATGGAGAACTTATGTTAATAATATTAAAGTCATAAAGTAACTTTGGAAATGTTGATAACTGTATGTGTATAATAAAATACTAGTTAACTAGCTATCGTGTTGCCTCCAGTAGTTCCACACTCTGTATCACAGACAAAGACAGAGTGGTTGGGATAGAACTCGGTTTAACCAACTATATCACTAACTACAACGTCAACCTCCTTACAACACCCACATCTAAGAGAGGGCACCGTTATCGCATATGGTGGAGAATCCGGGTATATCCTAAGAAATAGACTATTTGACCAAGTTAGTTAAATGCAGTATTGAAGGAGTAAAACAACTACAAGTTACATGTAGCTAGTCTATCAACAGATGTAGGAGTGTCAAACAACTATAGTACCCTTGTTACACGTGACTCAAAGGAACTGATACCAGCTCGAAAAGACACTGAGGACCAGCCAACAACAACAGTTTTGAGGAACAGCAACAGGGGCAGATCATCTTGAAGATTGGATTCAAACAGCCTAAGACAAAAGTCGGGTGAGAGCAATCTCTGTGTGCACGATTTTCATATACCTGTTCATTTGTGACCATCATTGAAACCATATACTAATTTTTGTAACATTGGGCTCCTTACATATGGTGATTTAGGCACTTTAAAAAATGTCATAGGTACAGGTATCATATACATAATTTTTGCATAAGAAAAGGTGCTATTTATGTTTTATTGTTGAGCAAGTCCACTTTATATCTTTGTTATATCTTTACATTGTTGAAACTTATTTTAATTGTTAAACATGGCCTCAAATAACAAAAGTTGGTACTGCTCTAAGAAAACTGCAGTAAAACAAGTGCTAATATAAGAAACAATACATAATCGTGGATCGTGGATGTAGGTTTTAAACTGCAATTAAACAATAATAACTTTGACATAAATATTGGAGGAAAGTCTATACAATGTTTCCTTGATTCTGGAGCAGACATACGTGGAGTCAGTAAGCATTTGGTCGACCAAGTTGCTCTTAATGCTTATATGAAAAAGAGTCAATGGAAGCAAATAGTTGTTGTGTGTGGAAAAAGTTCTTGGATCTGTTAAACTTGCATTTTCCTGCAATGATTCTTTATTTACACACAACTTACATGTATTTGAACATTTACACACTAACATTCTGGTAGTGACTTTCTCAAAAAGTACGAAGTTAATTTTAATTTTTGGAGAAATGCAATTACATTCACCTAACATGAATTATTCTGCAACCATGAAAGTACCACTAGTTACCTGCACAACCTCTCATGTAACCACTGCAAGGGCAACAGAACAGACAATCATCCCTCCACACAGTGAGACCATCATACCAGTTTCTATACAAATGCCATCAGAATCAATTGTTCTACTAGAACCAAATATGAAAAGAAATGATTCTAGCATAGCCGGAGGTAAAACCTCAAAAGGCCTATATAGAATAATCAACCCTACTCGTGCTCCAGTATTTCTAAAGAAAAATGAAGCAGTAGCTAGGTCTGTTCTAATTGACAATTCATCAATTTCAGAGGTTCGGGAAGAGGAAACTCCATTCATATGTCATTTCAATTCAACAAATACAACAGATAATTGTGAACAAATAGTCAAGGAATTAGGCATTAAACAAGAAGTATCACACTTATCAAAACAACAAAAACTTAACTTCTATGCGTTTTTGGCTGGAAATAAGGATGTTTTTGCTAAGGATGTATCAGAGTTGGGAGAAACACCTCTACCCTCCCATATAATTGACACTTGTGATGCCAGGCCTGTTAGCTCTGCACCTTATCGCAACAGTCCAGAGAAGCGTCGTATCATTTCTTCAGGAGATGCTGGATGCAGGTGTCATAGAGGAAAGTACCAGTCTCTGGCACAGTCCAGTGGTTTTGATTAAAAAGCCAAACAACGAGTGGCGTTTTGCAGTTGACTACAGAAAACTAAATCCCATCACCGAGCCAATGTCTTTCCCAATTCCAAACATTACAGATACCCCCTTCTCTCTCTCTCTCTATCTTTCTTTCTCCTCTATCTCTCTCTCTCTCTCTCTCTCTCTCTCTCTCTCTCTCTCTCTCTCTCTCTCTCTCTCTCTCTCTATCTATCTCTCTCTATCTGGTTCTCTCGATCTCTCCATCTCTCACTGTCTCTTTCTATATGTCTGCATGTGCGTCTCTCTTTATTTCACTCTGTATTTCTCCCCATCTCTCTCTCTTTGTCTCTGTCTAACTATCCCCATTTTGTCTCTCTCACTTTACCCTCTGTCTGTCTCTCATTGTTTATCTCTGTCTCTGTCTGTCTCTCTCTCCGTCTCTCTCCTTATATTTTTATCTCTGTCTGTGTATGTGTGTGTGTCTCTCTATGTATTACTTTCTGTCTTTGTATATATATATATATATATATAGATATATGTGTGTGTGTGTGTGTGTGTGTGTGTGTGTGTGTGTGTGTGTGTGTGTGTGTCTGTGTGTGTGTGTGTGTGTCTGTGTGTGTGTGTGTGTGTGTGTGTGTATGTGCGTATGTGATTGGTGTCAAAATGCGGACACACATGTGTATCAAACCGTTCAAATGGGGACGCACGTCAAGTGAGTTTTATCGTCTTCCTTGTATTTCCCGGTGTTTTTCAGGCGAAATCATTGCTTAGTACAATATGTCCTCAATTGATCGTATTGTATTGGACCAGAGTGTGTTTGCCATTTCAACCCGCACTAGCGCCTATACACACAGGTCCGCAGTTGCGCGATTTTGTACGGACAATGTATAAAGTTAAAAATAGATTACGATGGCCAAATTGAAGGGAAAATATTGTTAAACCTCCGGAGTCCGCATTTTTACTTTGAGCAAGTTGAAACTTGATTAGAATCTTTTGTCTTGATAATATCTAGTCCATGTTTGAGTAATAGTTCATATTAGGTAAAAAGAAAAGGCACTAGGCTAAATGAAGGAAAATTGTGTTTAACCTTTTGCTCATATAAAGTCGCTTCCTGACGCATCTGAAGCGGAACGCTTTTTGAAAACATTTTGAGTCATAGGTTATCCATTCAATTATAGAGATTTTCTATTAGTTGACAAAATATGTTCAAAATCGTCCGCTGCAGAATTGTCAAAATAATTGCCTTAATGTGTTTTGCATTAGAAATCGCATTGCATAATCCAAGTGAGCAATCTATGGCTACTATTGCCCTCTTGTATTATAGTTGCTTGTCTGATCCCAAGAAAAAATAATAGGAGTCTTACTTCAGTGATGCTCTACTTAATTTGATCAAGCCGTATACAAAATCATTGCAACCAGGCGTCATCACGAAAGGGTGCATTGAACTTTTAGCTACAAATGACAACGCCTACCGTTCCACAGGACCAATTTCATTTTGACTTCATAGAAATGTTCCTTTGTTGGTTCCCTTTCAAAATTATTGAAAGTTTTACATCAATAATCTGCTTGTCCGATTCCAAGATAAATTTAGTAGATTTGATTTATAAGGGTTTAACGCCGCTTTCAACATTATTTCAGTTATATCGCGGCGACAGTTCACTTATCCATGATCCCTGGGTAAACAAACCAGTACTAGGCTAGAAAATGTGCCTTGCCCAAGGGCACTCCACCATGACCGTTGTGCCGGAGATCGAACCCGGAACACCCGTTCGAAATCCCCGACGCTAACCACTCGACCACAGCGGATTCTTTAAGTGACACTCTATAAACATCGTTCGAGCTATATTGATTTCGTTGAAAAACAGGGAAGTTCGGCGGCAAACGGCCAAACGACAAAACTTCATAATTCCATTCATATAAAAGTTCTTGTTAGATTTCAAGATGTAAATGACCTAATTACTATTTAAAGCCTATAAATGTGCAAGGATTCTCGTGCTCTCCAAAAATGAACCTTCACAAAGTGGAGACGTTATAGTGAATCCTTGCACACAATGCTGTCTATGGGCAGTGTCAGACGTAGATAATGTCCCTGGCAGTATTAAAATATGAAAAAAAGGGATAGGGTCTATCTCTCCTAACATTTTACTTTTAGTCTATAAATAGACCTAGCATGTGCATATTTGTTAGGGCATGAAAAGTGTTAATTAAAGGATTAAAAGAAGTTTTTCGAATATATTTCTTGTACAGGTTGGTTTAGAATAGATTATTTGTATTACAAAATGCGGTTATAAGTATAAAATTGTTGTTGAGTGGCCATATATTGATACAAAATTGTAAAATTGGAACGGCAGTGTATCATTGTATGCGATGTATATTTGACCAAAATCAAAACAAACAAACAAAAGTTCGTTCGGGGAGTTTCTCCATTTAAATATAAGGTTTATACTTGGCTATGAGTTTTTAGAAGCGTAGTGATTCATCCTTTAATGAAAGAAAATACACTTAAACTAATGATGTGATCGAAAATTTATGTTTGGGGGAAATTGACTGTGACGTCACTCAGGAATGTAGATGTTCTCACACGCTCAAAAATGTAAACAAATATACAAGTGTACTTCTGCAGGATCATAGCTGTTATTATTTCAAATCGATCGGAGTCCGCACAACAACCAGCCCAACATCCTTATTTTGAAATATATAAATTAAATAGGTACATAATTAGTCATTTATTACTATTAAAAGACATAGATGTTGTGTTTATATTTAGAAAAGGATTTCAAGGAGTGATGAATAAAATTAAACTTATGTTTTTAAATACAGAACGAGAACTTTAATGTTAACAATATTAAGA
This sequence comes from Serripes groenlandicus, assembly GCA_031761405.1. Taxonomy (NCBI): domain Eukaryota; kingdom Metazoa; phylum Mollusca; class Bivalvia; order Cardiida; family Cardiidae; genus Serripes; species Serripes groenlandicus. The sequence continues at coordinate 130,037 of JASEVX010000417.1, read as the reverse complement.
CTGGAGGAAACACATATTTGCCACAACAACCGTTTCTGAAGGATGATAACCAACCTGGCTCTGAGTGGACCCGGATCAAGATACATGTACAAACTGTGGCTAATTGTGATATTTTTCTCTGTATCTCTTAGCTATATCTCTATTTGTGCATGTCTTTATACCATCACTATAATGATAGAAGAGTCATACAATTGATTTTGGATCGATGATCACTGCTAGCCACTGCAGATAGCAATTATTTATATTTTATCTGTCATCTCAAAGTCATCTCACAGTCACAGTCAAGCAGGTAAATCTCAAGGGCGAGAATTTCGGGAAAGGTTGATTTTGGAAAGCCTTCAATGGAATCAAAATAGTCTGTTTTGTTTCAAACTCCACATACATGTACTTGACAGATAGGTGAGCCATACTTATTGGGGTATCTTACGCATCCAGTCAACAGTTTTTGTTTTTGGTTTAAATCTTAAGCGCGTCACAGCCCTGTCCCCCCGTTTTGAGGTGGAACTTAGGCCTGGGGCTGTTCCATTTTGATTTATGAATTCCTGGTACTGTATCTAGCCAGACTTTTTTATGTTGGCTTTGATAACTGCATATATTTCTGATTTTGACAGGGGAACTCTATATCACAAACAGAACTCTGCAGTTTGCCTTTAGCAGCCATATCCTCCTGCCTGGAACTCGACATGTGCTGGACACCATAATTATATTATTTGATGATATTTAGTTTTTAATTAAAATTTATTTATTTTAGATTGATTGCGAAACAAGCTTTCAGTTTATATTAATCATGCTAGATGTCTGCTTCCTGGAAACTTAACCAGTACACACGCTGTTATTTACATAGCACTAATAAGGGATAGAACATTTTCTAAAATATATCTGACCTAGAGTTGCTATTTCTAATTTGGATGGATTGTAGAAATAGAGTCAGATGGGATAGCAAAGTGGTTTGTTATTTAGATTCCAATTTGGTGCATGTTTTATTCAGGGGTGGCGAAATATGATTTTGACTTACTTAGATAAATCTGTTTTTTTCAAAATGCTATTTTGCACTTGTCTCTGTATGATAGTCATACATGACTGTATACAGGCTGTGTTACTTAATGACGAATCATGTCAGAAAACTGTCCAAATTTATTGTTAAAGTGTATTCCTTCAGACGGAGATCCATATATACTAGCCAATGAGAAATCAACATGCTTATTGTTAACATTGACATTTTTTGTTGTAAATATAACAATACATTCACAGTACAATTCATTCTTTCACTCATTCATTCATTCATGCACTCATTCATTCATTCAGTAATGTATACATTCATTTATAAGATCGTTCGTTAGTCCGTCCGTTCATTCATTCATTCATTAATTCACTCACTCGGTATATTTTGTTTGGTTTGTATTCTTCAATTTTTATTTGAGATACTGTATGATTGGTTTTCTTTACCTTTCGTTTCTGTAAGTAACTCCAGTCTTGCAACCAGTTATTTTAAAGATATCTTTTATTACTATTTTTGTTTGTTTTGCAATTGTGTTACTGTTCTTTTCCAGAAAGGACGTAAATCGCTGTTGCGAAACGAAAACTTTTATGAAACACGCTCCTATTTAATAGCTCACAAACAAGTATTGTATATAACATAAGAATGATTAGGGTCATGCAATTGAATTCAGGCACGTTATTAGTATGTATCTTGTCCTTTTTTGACATAGGAAACATGCCAACGACATGGGCGGCTCAGTGCTGTGTGTATAAATATGTGTATAACAGGAACAGTGAAATGTACTCACTGTTTAAAACTTTTTTCTTAACAGTGACATATAGGCCCATGGGGCCGGGTCTTATCCCATTATTATATTTTGTTATACGTTTGTTTTGTTAAACACATGTCACTATAATAAAAGATTTACTGACTTACTTACTTACTTTGTATATATATAGTTAATCCCTACTAAATTGCACTTGTCTGTACATTCATGGATCTGATCAGTGACACTATATTACAGGGATATGAAACGCATCGATAAGTTCCGTTATCTTCGCCTCGCTATAAGAAAAGCGGACATTAGCCCCTCTGGTCATTATCCACTTCGTAAATTCTTTTTCGATGTGCTGTTTTATTAAAAATCATTAGTTTAAATAGGAATAACCAAGAATGTAAGTACATTACATCATTTCGATCTTTATTTCTTACATTTACATTAATTTTGAGCTTGTATTTAAACAAAAAATGTCAGTTATTGCAGTTAGTTTCTGAAGTCGATTTTTTCACAAAATTGTGGTCAAAAAAGACAAAACGAAGAATACAGGCTCAACATAGGACCATTTTGTGTTCTATATTGCCATTATAAACACATTTAGATGTTATGTTATAAATGTTGAATGATCAATCTTTGTTTTGATCATTTGATTATACCTGATGGTTGCCGAGAAATTATCTAAAATTGTTTGTGAAAACCTGTGAAAAAATGCGATGAATTTTAAAAAAGATCACGGCCATTTGCCAAATGACGAATCGGGGCTATGCAAAACATCCTTTTCTGTTCAATGTTGCCTTTATAAATACATTTAAACGTCAGATTATAAATGTTAAATGATTAATCTTGGTTTAAATTAGTTTTACAAACTTGTTGTATGCAATGAAAAGTCTAATATTGTTGGAGAAAAAATGACAAAAAATGCGTTGAATTTAAACGAAATTGTGGTCAATAGGGTCAAAATTAAGTAAAAAGGTTATACGTAAGATCGTGCTGTTGGCTGAAAATTATAAAATATTTTGATTGATAACGAAATAGTTGGTTATTGAAAACATGGGATTATCTCTTGATTGAATTGTCCCAAACAATAAAATATATGCAATTCTAAAGAGGTCTACCATATCACAATGTTACCAGAAGTCAGGGTGACTTATGTTATGTAACATTATGCAATCATTTCCGGCCTTGTCACATGTGTGTTGGTAACACATTAATTAATTGTTTTATAACCCCTATATTGTGCATACATGTAGGGACTTAGGCTAATTGGCAAGTAAAGTCTTCTTATATAACCCTTCTCAACATTCTTAAATTCTGCAGTATACAAATTCGAAATCATCCTCGGCAATACATTTTGCAAATATATCTATCTATAAGATTGTAAATGTAATTATGATTAAAATAAAAGGCAAAAAATGTTTTTAAAAGGGAAAAAATGCTCATGAATCATAAATTCTTAAAACGGCAAATGGTTATTTACTTCGCTTGGTATTTTTTAAAGAATTTCGATGATTTATGTCGGAGAATCGTGGCTGATATAGCTGAAATAATAATGCAAAGGAGTCTATATTGTGTGTCCCTGGTACCTGAAAGCGAGAGAGAATAAACGAAAACAGTCGTATTTACGCGCAAGTAACCGTTATCTTACGCAAGTTAAGGCCGTTATCTACCGGAATGGGTAAAACAAAATGGCCGACACCTGTACGAAGCGAGGCGAACATATTACTGATAAGGCTGATGTAACCGCACGCGTTTCATATCCCTGTAATATAGTGTCCCTTATCTGATATTCCACAGCCAGCTGATTAACAGCTGCACTTAATGGTATTATAATTAATTGTGTGATTTTGACTTTGCATTCCTAGCCAAGTATTTAAGACTAAGGGGGATTCACGTCACATGTTCAAAGGCTTAATCCCTGCTTCCTTTTCTTAAAGCTCAGAAGGGGAGTAGCTGAGGGCACCAAGTAAAATGACTAAGGCCATATTTTAATCTCAAGCATAGACTATGACACCATAATCTAACTTTCAACGCATTAAGGACTTGAATAGAAGCAGGAGTGATTGTTCATTTGATCCAAATTTGGTACCCCTTTAATAGCATTCTCATGAGGTTCCTTTCCCTTTCCCTCATATAGACGCGTTCTGATGCCTCTTTTGAAAACATTGTGACAAAGAAGATATTGCACAAAACATACAACTTCTCCTTTTGCCACAATGTTTTCCACTTTTAGTCATAGCTTATCCATTCAGTTATAGAGGTTTTCCATTTATTGACAAATTATGTTTTAAGTCGGCTGCTGCAGAATTGTCGTATGAGGGAAAGGGTTAAGTCCTTTGTTTTCTGGCCGTTAATTCTTTAATATGAGTCAGAAAATTGAGTTTTTTTTATCAAAAGTAATTCCCGAAAAATTAACTGACACAGCTACAGATAACTTTTTCAGTGAATTAATTGGATTCCAGTTATCAATTACCCTAATATTAAAATTAATTTTCCTTATTTATGTTTTAGCTCTATTTTTGTAAAGTTTATATTTATTACCCCTAGTATGTGTAGCAACATCCCTTATGCCCAGCAGTTTTATCGAGATCTTATCTAAATTATTCAAGAGTTTGCATGTTTGTTTGAAGTCAGTTTTTGCTCTTCTATATTCTTGTATTGGTAGACCCAAATGTAAAAGTTTGACTTTGTAGGTGGACCCTTTAATGTCCTGGAAAATTTTACTGACTTGTCTTTGGACATTTTCTATTAAGATAAATGTAAGATGGCCCCCGATGCATACTCAAAATGAGGTCTGCATAACATGATACATGTATGGCATGCAAGCTTCTTTTTCTATTGCTCAACTTATTGCCAGTGATTGTAACGATTTGAGAACGTCTTGTGTGACAGAGCATAACCTGACATACTGTGAAAGTGAACGAAACAGACTGTACATGTCTTTTTTTTACCAAAGAACTGTCTCCGAGTTTGGAAGTACAGTTTTGTCTATAATAGCTGCACAGCTATGAATATGTTCTTTTCAGTTTAAACAATATCGTTAACAACTTGGTGCTCTGCAATTATGATATCTTGTTAACCCTTTCCCTCATACGACAATTCTGCAGCAGACGACTTTGAACTTATTTGGTCAAAACATAGAAAATCTCCATAGTTGAATGGATAACCTATGACAAAAAGTGAAAAACATTGTGGCAAAAGGAGAAATTGCACGTTTTGTGCAATTTCTGCTTTTGTCACTATGTTTTCAAAAAGCCCTCTGCTGCAAAGGCGTCAGAAAGCGTCTATATGAGGAAAGGGTTAAACTTGTCCCTTTGTTTCTGCATTATAATAGAATTCTTATTAATTTCTTTAATTTTTATTAATTAATATAGGAAACCCATGTATATCTATATTCAAACTTTCACAATTAATGAATTCCAGAAATGAAAAAAGATTATTAAAATTATGAACTATAGAAATTGACATATTTAATATAATAACCATGTATTTACACACAAGTTACCTTTCTATAGAAATTCATAAAAAAAATAAGCAAAAAAGAAAAAATAACCTTATAAACCTTTATTGGGTGATGATTTATTATAATTAGACTGTAGTATGAGTAAGCTTTCATATTTTAATTATTTAAATAAAATAATTTTTCCCTGCTCGGTAGGTACCAATTAAGGAATTGCGAGAAATAACGGGAACGAATCGGATTATCTCGATTTTTAATCGGTTACGGTCGTGAGACCACGTGCCATAAACCACATGTTGAGTGCCCCCTGTTGAGTCACGTGACATAACGTTTAAAAATATGGCGCATAATTTAGGGGTAAAAATAGCAAGGAAAACAATAAGCGATTCGGAAAGGAAACATAGGTCTGCTGAGCACGGTCGACAGAACACTTTGTCGAGAGTATATCTGCTTTCGGAATTCGATAGATGGAACCTAATAAAAGCGCAGAGAGGCCTAAAAAGCGATCGTGAAGTTGCCACATTTTTGATAGATCAGTAATATTGTAACTTAATTACTACAATGTAACAACATTATAACTAATCGTTAAAACTCACAGAACAGCTATCGAACGTGGTTCTGGTCCTGTGTAGTTACTTCTTATTCTATGGGTGTGCTATATCTGAGGCCGCGATCTCGGGGAGGATGTCTTATATACACCCGATGGTCGGATGTAAATCACGGACCCGGAAGTCGCCTCCAGCGCAGATGTCGTCGCGCCGGATACAACACTCCTCCCTACCCTAAAAGCTGGGCCCCATCAGCGTTAATTCGCTAACATTCTTAACAATAATAATAAATAATTCTATATTTACAATATATACAATACATTTTTCTCCATCATGTAGGTAATGGAGATTAATTACTCCCATATGAAGTCGTCAGTGACTAATGGAAAAAACTTTTACTTCCATCCGCATCCGACGGCCCCTAATGGGAAGATTATTTCGTCTTTAACAGGCTATCACAGTCACTTAAATCTGAATCTGGCTCCAGATTAATATTAAAAACATTAAATGCCTCTTTAAAAATGTACGAGTCTTCTAAAATATTCAACGCCTGGGCCATAGAATCTGTCGTATCTCCCGCCGTAAGGCTGGAGTTGATGCCCCTTCCATTGTTTATGGAAGGTTCTAAAGCCCTTACGAATGAACCAAAATGGCCTCCCGCCGTTTGGCTTTCGACTCACTTTGATCTCCCGCCGTAAGGCTGGAGTTGATGCCCCTACCATTGTTTATGGAAGGATCAAAAGTCTCAGTTTTGGACTGAAAATGGCCTCCCGCCGTTAGGCTGGAGTTGGTCACCTTTCCATCTTTAATGGAAGATTTATAAATAAGTGCACATTGGTTTATGGAGGGATCTCGGTTCCGAGCGAACGAACGCCATGCTGTTAAAGGTATGACGTCATCCACATCGGTCGCGAACTCAAACCAATTATCATGAGCCCTAGTGCATTTTTGACATCCCCCACATGGTAGACTTTCCAGAATTGCCCAGTGTTTATAATATTTACAGGTCCCTGGTTGTGGGATACGCGCCAAAGCGTCTGCATTTGCATGCTTTGACCCTTTCCGATATTGAATCTCTAAGTCATATTGACTGAGTTCCTCAATCCAACGTGCTAGCTGTCCCTGAGGCTCCTTGAAATTTAGCAGCCAAGTAAGGCTATTATGATCCGTACGCACGAGCACACGTTTCCCTAACAAATAATGTCGGCATTGTCTTGCGAAGCGAACGACGGCCAGCAACTCTTTTCGGGTAGTGCAATATCTTGTCTGTTCTTGGGAAAGCGCAAAGCTGCCATATGCTATGACACGCTCAGCTCCCTCCTGTATCTGCACTAACTCGCACCCAATTGCCACGTCGCTAGCATCGCAATCCAAAATGAACTGATCGTGCGTAGTCGGTAAAGTTAGTACCGGAGGTGACATTAAGGCCAGTCTAAGATTCTTGAATGCTTGAATTTGTCTGTCGGTCCATTCAAATTGCTGTCTTCCCGTTACGTCATAAAGCGGTACTGCGATTTCAGCAAAATTCTTTATAAATGACCTATGTGATTTGCCAGGCCTAGAAAACGCTGAACGTCTTTTGTGCAATTCGGGACCGGCCAATCTCTAACTACTAGGGATGGGAACGAATACTGAAAACGATATTCGAATATTCGTTTTACTTATTCGAATATATTCGAATATTCGTTTTTCGAATCAAAAATCGGTATCCGATTTCAGGTTTATCCGACAACTGGTACTTTTCCATTTCCTTTTTCAAATAATGGCGATTTTCCAAGTAAAAGTATAAGCTATTGTTTACGTATATATTACATGTTTTCAACTGTACTTACCCTCTCTTTCTTTCTCAAACAGATATATTTGAATTTCAAGTTGATGTAAATCAAGAAAGAAAATCCCCTCAAAACGATAAATCTAATCGCAACATTTTCTGAGCAGTATATATATTCAGGTGTCGCTTGTTTACCGAATTTGATATATAACCGAATCAAATAATTAAAGAAATAATTATATATCTTATTCATACAGAAAGCATAGGGAATTGGGTGATATTTCGTTTACTTTCTTTTACCGATTTCGTCTAGTCAATTTAACCGCGTGTTAGAAGAAATGGCGGACGGTTCAATTTGTTTGCTGATGTGAATTTGATTTTAAAGAGGCAATAAAGAGGAAAGCTGCATACTTTTGAGACATAATGCAATGTTAAATATGATTTTTTTAAGTGTTGCAATAGCTGTCTATTAGTAAACGTCGACTATGTTTTGGTTAAGCTGGGAGGGCTTAACGGAACTCGACGTTCACTTTCGTATAGTAATGATATGCAGACTGTCACCGTTTATACACTTTATACATGTGTGTTGATTAAAAAATATCGAACAAACCGGTCGTCAAAGTAATGTCTGGTTATATACACACGATAAGAACTCGGGTAAACGTACTTTTGAAAATTATCGATTTTATAATTGATACTTAAGGTTTGACATAGTCTACGTTGTAAAAACGGTGTGTTCGTCGAGTCGTACAGATTAACACCTATAACTAATCCGGGATTAGGGGGTACCTAAAGGGGTATAGAACTATAAATATAAATCAATTTATTTGATTTTAAGGATAGACGGAATTTAAATGTATTTTGATAGTATCACGTTTTGGCCGCCACGTTTAGCTACGTTGGGAAACGTGGCTACAACGTTAGCAAACGTAGAACTACGTGGCTAAAACGTGATCAAACGTGACAAAACGTGAAGTGGACATTTTAATTTGGGACATTTTCAAAATTCGCTCACGTTTCCCCACAACGTACAACAATGAAACGAAACAGAAACGTAGCAAAAACGTAATAGAACGAGAACATAGTGCGTCCCACCGGTTGATACGTTCAGTTGCGTTTGCTGACATGTTGTGCTGCGCTATGCTACGTTGTGGCCTCGTTGCTACCACGTTCTTCGTACAGCGTTATGCCACGCTATGATATATTGTAACACGTTGTTCTATGTTAAGAGTTGTATTATGCTACTGTGTTTGACGTTATACGACGTTGTGTACGTTTCTGCTATGTTGTGCTACGAGTTTTTTTTTATCTTCAATGCAAAACAACTCTAAAAGTCTATTAATTTAATAAAGGTATATTGGTCTTGAAACAAACTTACTATATATATTCAACGAGCAAAACTTTCTTCTCAGCGGTAATGGATACTTCAACTTCTTATAAATGATGACTGATGTTCGATTGATAGTTGTATTATAAATAATGAATGATCGAAAGTGTTCTACTTTAAATTATTCTCGTAGCCATCTACCCCTTGTGTAAGCATTGCACAATATAATGTAAGTTATGAACAAGAGACAGAAAAGGCAATATTTAAAAGGGGAAGTGCGCACCTTGGGACCTAGATGCTTACTTTTTGAAGTCCATCTCGCACTGTTCTGTTTTTTTGACTCAGTACTTCCCGCAACTCTCAAGCAAAGGTGCAATTCAATTTGAATCATGTTCGCACTGAGAGACGGATGCATTTTGTAAGCAATCCGTCCAAAAATCTCACAATCTTCACTTAAGTATTTTGGAGTTTGAAATAACAAATAATAAAATATCATTAATTGTTTATTATATCAAAACACTATTTAAGACATATAAATCTATTCAAATGAGTTTTCTGATATAACATAAGTTCAATTTATATAAATGCGTTAAACTTTGACATTACTCAATACATAAAACTACATATTACAACATTATTTAAGAAACATTTTCTTCTTATTACCTCCATTTCTGGAGCATCCAATTACTTACGCGCCCCAAGCTTTGTCCATTTGGTATGTATGACAAGATGTTTGTTGGAGTCAATTGACTGCTTGTTCGCTGGCTGCTTAAAGGACCTTTCGTGATTTATAAACGTTTGTTACATGTTTAATCAGGGACGAGTAAATACTCGCAAAGAGCATGTAATAAAATGAAATAGGAGGTTAATGAATCACAAACTTAAAACATTGGAAACACGAATTTCTTTTAAAAATATAGTCGCCAGCGACTTATAATTACGTGACGTTTCATACTTGCAGATTCATTTTCAAGGTTGAAATGATATTCTTTAAAAAGTTATCTGAAATACGTGACAAAATGCAATTCAGTAAAACATTGAAGTTAACAAGACAGTTAATATACTATGAAATTCAAAATACATTTTACTGTAGTTTTAATGTATTTTAAATCTACTTTAAATCGTTAAAGCGAAGCACATTAATACAACCTACCTTTATGTGTAAGGGAGTAGATTACTTAAAAGATGGAAATTGATGATAATGAAAATATAAGTGTTCATTTTATTACCCTGGATGCGTATTAATATATAAATCTACGTTAAACGACATTGTGATTTAAGATCGGCTGAATAGATAGTCTTGACATGTTGGCAAATGGTAGACAAACGGGAGCCTAAACTATATATATTTTCGATAGAACTAAAAATAATCTTGTAACTGTTAAACTATTTTTTGCGAAATCTTCGTTTTAATTCGCATTAAGTTATATTATGTGTCATAGCAGATGTATGTAATTGATATAAGCACGTAGCTAATACTATTCCCTGCTTTCTGCCGTCAATTTGATCCGAATACCACTTCAAATCGTGATGGCGATTTCTTTAACAACACTATCATTGTCGCAAATACAAACTGTCAAGGTATCTGTTGAACATATTAAATGCAAAACTGTGCCTTTTAATCTATTTTCTTTTAAAGAAAAAATAAACTGTTCTGTCTCTTCATTAATTTTAATTAAGTTCAAACCGTTAGAAACATACGAATAACTTACGTATAAGTAAAGAGATGAAACAAGAGGGCCATGATGGCCCCTGATCGCTCACCTGATTTTTTTTCTCACTTTAGCTATATAAGCTCCGCCCCCTGGCGGCCATAGTTTCTGACCAATCAACTAGGCTTGAAGGAATCTGATAGAGGGTCACATTTCTACAAAATTATTTGAAAATCGGCCTGACACTTTTGGAGAAGAAGATTTTTTAAGTTTTCACTATAGCCATATAATGCAAAATAGCCCTGCCCACTGGCGGCCATGTCTTTTGACCAATCAACATGGCTTGAAGGAATCGGCTTGAAGGAATCTGAAAGTTGGTCACTTAAGGAACATTTCTACAAAATTATTTGAAAATCGGCCTGACACTATAGCCATATAAGGCAAAATAGCCCCGCCCTCTGGCGGCCAGGTTTTTCGACCAATCAACATGGCTTGAAGGAATCTGATAGAGGGTCATCCAAGGAACATTTCTACAAAAATATTTGAAAATCTGCCAACCAGTTTGGAAGAAGAAGATTTTTTAAGTTTTCACTATAGCCAATAAGGCAAAATAGCCCCGCCCCCCTGGCGGCCATGTTTTTCGACCAATCAACATGGCTTGAAGGAATTTAATAGAGGGTCATCCAAGGAACATTTCTACAAAATTATTTGAAAATCTGCCAACCAGTTTGGGAGAAGAAGAATTTTGAAGTTTTTTTCATTCCGTTGCCATGGAAACCAGAATTCTGCATGGATCCCAACAATTTGAAGGAAATCTGGTGAAGTTATTGAGAGGATGCTTTCTGTGAAGTTTCATCCCTATTGACCCACTGGTTATTGAGGAGAAGAAGTTGACGCACGACGGACGATGCACGACGGACGACGCACGACGGACGACGGACGCCGGACAAAAGGCGATCACAATAACTCACCTTGAGCAAAGCTCAGGTGAGCTAAAAATCTAACAATCACTTAATCATATTCGTTTCCAAACAGTTCATGAGCAAGATATCTCAGCGCTGCGCAGAAGAAGTTCGACCAATTCCAACATTTTTTACAGAAGAGCTGACTAAACTTAGAGATAATGAATGGAATGAACAAACACGATAATGCAGCAAAAGATCAACTTGCACGTATGTGCAGGGTAATCCTAGGTTACACTTTTCTCAAATGTTTTAAATTTCGCATTCTTAGGGAAATTCTGTATGTATATATTTTCTTGAACATAATTGTTTATGCATAAATAAAAAATAAATAACAAAATGAGTTTGTTTCATGTAATTTCCGATCATTAAGAATTATGTACTGTACAATTAACCGTTACATTTTCTTCGACTACACTAGTAAGGATTCACTAAAATTGGCAGAAAACATTGAGGGAAATAAAGAAATCAACCCTCTTAGGTAATATACTATTTTTTACTGGTCGTATGGTGCAAACGCATCAGAAAATCGTATATTAATTAACTATTTATGTCTACACAAGACAATGGGTCAAAACATCTTAAAGACATTAAAGAAGATGGGAACTGTATCATGTATAATATGTATAAAAACACACCCGTCTCAATAAATCATGAGTCTAAAGCAAACCGTTAAGACACAACAAACGACACATACACAATCTTTATCACTTCAGCCTTAATCATTATTAGCTCCAACTCGCGACCTCTGTCAGAAATTTACTAATAATGTTTGGTCATTTTTTGTTTATATCTTAAAAAAATCGTAAACTGAAAACGAATATTCTTATTCGAAAACAGTATTCGAATATTCGTCCGTTTTCGAATATTCGAATATTCGTTCCCATCCCTATTACTATTGAACTTATCCCTACGATTTGAGTACTCATAAGAATCATCTCACTGAGACGATTCTTTTCAGTACCCACAACATACGGCTTACGGGTCAAATAACGCTACGAGAACATGCAAAACGCAGCTTATCTAGAGCTCTGCAATATTTCTCAAATAATTTCGGGGTTAACTATGGAAAATCATTTTAGTAAAACAAGGATTTCAATGTTTCTCAGCAACCAACACTTACCATAGATAAGCCCGTATATTATATTGTAAAGAAATAATGTTGTGGCAAGTACTTGTTTTACCATATTAAACCTTGAACACCACTAGAAGTACTTGCAGTAGATCTCTGTCGTTTTGCAGGTCCAGCCCTCTCATATGTGAAATCACTATCACTTTCCATGCCTGTTAAACAAAACAAAATAGTATACAGAATCATCCATATGTAACAGGAGGTTAACTTGGTGCAAAATAATGCATCCGATGATCCAAATACAGGTGATCAATATAGAATGTGTATTCAGAAATGACCTTTGACAGACACTTTGCTTGTTTTATGTGCATGTGTGCAATGAATTAACTACATATTTTCCTCAAATATAGGTCAAGTAATCATGTACACATTCCAAAAATAAAAGTTTCGTAGAGCTCATACTCAATTCATTGTGAAATATTATATCACAATCATATGCTTATCATGCAATGGTGGGAACCAACATGGCAGCATAAGAGCAACTAGGATTAAAGTTTTCTGAAAATATATATTTATTGTTAACAAAATGTTACCTCACCTTCTAGTTCCGATGATTCTGAACGCTCCTGGAGCAAATAGTCAAAATGCCTTCTTGGCAGTCGTGTCCGTCGGGAACTCCGTCTTGGTTCATCCATCTCTTGGCTACCATTTGAGCTGCTTGACAACTGAATTACAAGATAAGCTTCGATAAAAACTCACCGATTACCATCGTTTTCAAAATACATTATTTTTCAAGGCTTTTTATAAGAATAGTTCGTTTTTGAAGAGAAAATCGTCAATAAGTTGGAAATGATAGGAAAGGCGAAATCCCATGACGCTTTAAAAACCATTAAAATTACGATCGAATACTAACTAAGTGTTGTGAAAGTCTACTTTGTCCTTTGTGTTTTAGACCATTCCTTTTGGTTAGTTGTTGGGTCCAGAAAACTCTGGTTCCCAGTTTAGAGGAACCAGCCAACCATGTGACATTTACATGGCCCACTTGGACCAAGGCAGCTAAGCAGTACAGACGTGTGTTACTTAGACTGATGACTTAGACAGACAAGACTCTTTAAGACCAAGCGAATGATAATATAATGCAGGTTATAGTGTTAGCTACGGGTGAGTGAACACAACAATGGTGTCAGAAGTGGAGCAGAACCCATGTAAGTTTGTTCCATTTTGTTGTTTTCCAAAAAAAATTGGGGAAGGAGAGAGAGATAGCCATTTTGGAAAACAGCATGGAAAAAGATGTTCTGCATTAAACTCTGGTGGCTAACTTAATGGATAATAATTGCATTGGAGCTTAGCATTTATTATGATTTTGAAAACTTATTCGGAATTGTATTTTAGCCACCAAAAATGTTTATTCATCCGTAGCAGTGCTTGGTTTGCATGTATACATAGTGAGCGTATTACAAACATGTTATTGCAATGAGCATCAATAGGCAATGTTTAAGAATGCCCAGGCCGTTTAAACGCGCGAGACTGAGGGTATTTCTAGAAAGAGGGGGGGGGGGGGGGGGGGGGTATGAGTTAAGTAAAAGAGACAACTATTTCCATTATATTGGACTGTCCTGACAAACATAGTTGCTGTCATTATTTTAGGTTTAAGAGATATCCTTAATAGTTCAGGTAATTCAGTGCCAATGTAAGAAGCCCATGACAAGGACGTTTCATGATACAATGCGATTACTGTGCCAAATAGTATCATGACGCTTGCGTGAATATTACAGCTACGGATGCACTGGATATTGCCAAAGCAAATGAAATAATGATGGTAATCAAAAGAAGTTGAAAATGAACAATGCCATCTGTTCCAGTCTTCATTTTCCAAGTGCAATGTGACAGGGGCTCAACGCATCTACCATTAACTTGTGGATTGGTGGTCATGCGTACCCGTGTTAATATGACGGAATGACTATGACTATTAACCACTTGTTAACTTTTTTACAGTACTGGTACAACAACCAATTATGACACTGGTACAACGATTCAAGCATGCATCAATAGCAGGGGACTGTTCATTGCCCGCTTGGAAAAAAGACGAGCCGGCGGGGAAGACAAGGTAGAACTTGAAGGGAAGTAACTCTGGTAACTTGTCTCTGTTCACTGGGGGACAACAAGACGAGCCGGTGGCATAAGACACAGTTCTAGGGGATGCGGACCTGGGAAAACAGAACCCTAAGAGGATGCAGAAGGGAAGTAACTCTGGTAACTGGTCTCTGTTCACTGGGGGACAACAAGACGAGCCGGTGGCAGAAGACACAGTTCTAGGGGACACGGACCTGGGAAAGCAGAACCCTAAGACGAGGTAGAAGGGAAGTAACTCTGGGAACTGGTCTCTGTTCACTGGGGGACAACAAGACGAGCCGGTGGCAGAAGACACAGTTCTAGGAGATACTGACCTGAGAATGGATTGAGGTTTATGTTTATCCTGACTATGAAGAACCACAGGTGCAGTTAGCAAGATGGCTGGAAGAATTATCACAGTACAAAATGATTCTTAGATACTGACCTGAAAAAGTGTATGGGAACACCGAAGCATTATCAAGGAAGCCTATGTCAGAGATATGCTCGCACTATTCCAGACATGTAAAGATTGATGATGATCGTGTGGTTGCTATACCTATTGTAAGCGAGTAGAGACTCAGTGGGCCACTTTTTCGCGAGAAGTGGATGATGCGATTCCATTGGTAGCCCTAAGGCAAGGTCGTCCAAGGGAGGCTTGGTTTTGGATCAGCAATGCCCGTTGGGGGACAAAACGACGAGCCGACGGGTAGCTGAGAAAGACCAAAGATGCCCTGGAGTGTCCACGCTGGGGACAAAACGACGAGCCGGCGTGGGGAGCACTCAAAACCGTTAGACGGATTACAGGATGACTCTACGCCCCAGCGGTTGGGGTGCGCTGAGTGTCCTGGGATTTGGAGATTAAGTCCAATGGCGATCATTTCCCACTGAGCTGTGGATAATCATTGACACGTTACAAAGGAGGTATAGTCCAGAGCCAGGATAAGATTAGAATGGCAAGATAATCTTTCAGTAGAATTGTAGTACCCGTGAGAGTTCGGGGAAAAACATCTGAGTACCTGTTTGAATTCAGGGAATATCATGTTAGCCCAAAGAGAGGAGTGGTTTAAAATCTCAAATCTAGGAAAGGTGGTGGTAATGCCCACTTCAAACTTGCTCACTACGCTGGCGCTGTTCCCTACAGCATCATTGGGTGGTTAGACAAAAACAAGGATCCTCTCAACGAAACAATATCCGGGGGGCCATCTAAGGGATTCCACCTGGGGTCAGTGGGGTAGGATATGACACTGGCTCATGCGGAATCTCGCCTTATGGATGGGAGACTGGTAATTGTTTCATAACAGATCAACCGCCACACAAAAAGGAGTTTAGAAACATAAATGGGGTTGATTGCATCAAAGAGGCAGTACTGTCATCTACAATATCGTTGAGTGTGTGCCAGATAAACAGATTGAGTCTGCTTTGTATGTTTGTTTTAGTATTTCAAGAATGCTGTAACCGTCAGATTGTTAGACATGGGGCACAACATTGTTACAGATATGGCTTCGAAACTTACAAAACTTGTTCACCATCATACACTCCATCAACAGACAAGAGTACATAACTCTGTCAAGATTTTTGTAGGAATTATGGCCCTTTTTCGATTTAGAATTTTGGTTAAGTTTTTTATACCAATTTACTTTTTTCAAAACCACTACAGATATTGCTTTGAAACTTACAAAACTATTTCACCATCATTACCTCCATCAACAGACAAGAGTACATAACTCTGTCAAGGTTTTTGTATGAATTATTGCCCTTTTTCGACTTAGAATGTTTGTTATTTTTTTTGTACCAATTTCCTTTTTCAAAACCAATACAGATATTGCTTTGAAACTAACAACACTTTTTCACCATCATTACCTCCATCAACAGACAAGAGTACATAGCTCTGTCAAGATTTTTGTAAGAAATATGGCCCTTTTTCGACTTAGAATTTTGGTTAAGTTTTTTGTACCAATTTACTTATTTTCAAAACCATTACAGATATGGCTTCGAAACTTACAAAACTTGTTCACCATTATTACCTCCAGCAACAGACAATAGTACATAACCCACCTTTTTTCAAAACAATTAGTGATTTAGCTTATACAATTACAATACTTATTTATCATCATTACCTTCATCAACATACAAGGGTACATAACTCTGTCAAGTTTTGTTTAAGAATTATGACCCTTTTTCGATTAATAATTTGGTTAAGTTATTCATACCAAATCAATTGTTTTCAAAACAATTAGAGATATAGCTTAAACACTTACAAAAATCTTTTAACGTTTTATTGGCAAGCACAAAAAGTCGAGCATGCTATCCTCCGACAGCTCTTGTTTTCTTTTCTTTGGTTATTGTCTCAATAAATGTCTAATGTATCAATTAAAGACTTGGTGTATAGGAAACTCAGAGCTACAGAAGTGCAGTACAAAAGAAACATAACTCGAGCATGCTTTCGATTGTCTTTCATTTATCAGCATGATTACAACATACATAGTGGATCTTTAGTGATTTCTGAACTGGAAATATTTTAATTAAGGGTCGCTACTCAGTTTTTTTGTTCAATCTTGTGTTCTTCGTGATTTATTTTGTTTACACAAGAAAGGGGTAAAACTTTGATAAATTAGGCATTTGTTATTGGCAGGCAATTTGTGTTGCTTCACTCATTGTTGGTTGGGTTTGTTTAAAGGTCATGTTTCATTGTTTCAATAATGTTTGTCCATATTATCTATGCCAAATATTTTCAACTTACATATGCCCTATACCAACAGAGCTTTCAGCGCTTTGATATTATTTGAAACTGTTGTTTTCCAAATACTTTGCTAATTATGCATGGATGTAATTTGCACTAGTAAGTTGCTTTATATGCAATTAACTTACCAAATATATAGTTAAGTGATGAGCCCACTGAATGTTTCTGGTAATAGCACGAAACTATATCTGCGTTCTTGCACTGTATGTTTATGATAATTCTGAAAATGCAAGACAAAACAGTGAAAATTAATATTCCTACTGGATATGTGTATACCATTAAATTTAGCATTACAGCTAAATACTTCCTATAGCAAGGACACATAAGAAGATCCTATTAGCTTTTCATGAGATTATCTGCAGCTTCAAACTCAAGGCCTTTATGTTTGCAAAAATGAAACATTTCGCAGCCTCCAAAGCTTGAAAATTTAAACAATATCGCACAATAATCATTTGCATACATATCAACTGTCTAATTGTTTACTTGACTATGTAACACACAGACCTAAATTTACTTTAACGTTGTGAGGTTGATGAAACCAGAGAAATATAAATGTGCATTTATATGTCTCTGATGAAACTGAGTGAAATTCGACACACTTATTGTGGCTTAAGTTATATGCCATTTTATTAGAGTTTTACAAAAAAAGATCTTGACAATTGTTAACAATATATTATGGGCTTTTAAGTAACTATAAGTGCATTATGGGTACTATACTATGGTGTTGTTTTCAAATGCACTGTTGATTTGTTATCATATAGTGGATTTTTGTTATTACTTTCTCATTTCAATTAAATTAATAATGCAAGTGAACCCTTTTCTTTATAGTTTGTACACCAAGCCAACTATCGGAGAAATGTCCCCAGTTACCATCTATACTATCATTGCAAATGTGTTTCTGTGTGTGTCCCCATTTAAGCAGTATTCATCACATTGTGTGAGTGTCCCCATTTGAGCATCATTCATCACATTGTGTGTGTGTCCCCATTTGAGCATCATTCATCACATTTTGTGTGTGTCCCCATTTAAGCATCATTCATCACATTGTGTGTGTCCTCATTTAAGCATCATTCATCACATTTTAAAAAACCTTTATATCAGGCTTTTAAGTAATAACAACGGAAATAACATGTCAGACACTATCTATAACTGTACACTAAAGGACTGTAGACACGTTCTGAATAAAGTCCCCCTTTGATAAGGTTCATACACAAGTCCGCATTTGACACCAATCACATGTATGTGTGTGTGTGTGTGTGTGTGTGTGTGAAAGTTCATCCTACAAATGTAGCACATGCACTTGAATATCACTCACGCAGGTAGCACGCAAATTGTGTGTAGCACCCGCAGTGAGTGCTACATATGTTCTCACCATTTATTCAACAAATCTGCAGAGATACAAGGAGCTACAACCCCATTTGTCTTCTGTTTTGTTAGAGTGACCTTTGGCACACCAATACGTTTTTGTAACGCAAAAGCCAAAACAAATACCTACGCTGTTCAACAGTGCTACATAGAATTGTGTGTTTGAACACACATGCATGCAGATCGCCTGTTATGTATCACATTGTAAACATCGTTTTATCAACATTTAAATGTATGCGGAATGAAGGTACAAGTACATACGTATCATTAATTTGTGTCAGTGTTTACCTGTTTGTCAAACTTTTATGTTACGACCATTGTTGTTATACACACTGTGCTACATTGTAATGTAGAATAAAAACAAAAGAGTGCTACAAAGGTTGATTTGAAGCACAAAGAGCTACATTGTTCAGTGATAAACGACTCACTGTGTGTTTCTAAATATCGAGTGTATCGGAGTGTATTAATTGCAGACAATATATAAAGGGTGGTTACTGTCGCTACACTTTCACGAAAGTCATTAAAGCGCCTTATTTATAGTCGTGCAACATACACTGTCTTAAAACAATGTGCTACTTTTTACGATCGAACACGTATGTGTGTGTGTGTGTGTGTGTGTGTGTGTGTGTGTTTGTGTGTGTCAGTGTGTGTGCGTGCGTGCGTGCGTGCGTGCGTGCGTGCGTGCGTGCGTGCGTGTGAGTGTGTGTGTGTTTGCGATTGTGCATAGGGTGTCACATTACATGTTTTTTTCGTCATGGAAAATGTTTGAGGAAAAGCTTTCAGAATAATTTTCACAATGCCATTTTAAATCATCGGTTACTATTGCATTTATCGATTATACCTTTGTCTCGAAATATATTACTGAATTGCAGTAAAAGCTACTAGAACTGTAGCCCATGTAGTTCCGTCGTCTGCTGCATACACGTTTGTGTTTTGGTCATATCATTATTTATACCATTTGTAAATGGCCAAAGGCAAGATGTCGATTAGCGAATATAAACTTGAAAACTTGTCAAATTATGCACCTATGACTAAATAATATGTAGATAGACGTTTAAGGCTCTTTTGAAACTGTGCGAATTCAAGCTGACTACTCAATTTAATCTGGATCTATACTGTATAGGAATGCTAACGTATACCTTTCGTTCAAATGTGCTTAAACGCGGAAAGCAAACTGAATAACTCAATTCTCGAAATATATCATTTACGATATGTCGGTGCTTTGTACAAATATAAATATAATAACATAGTGTTTACACCAAATGAAGAATGTCAAGGACGTTCGGAAATCGGTTGGCTAAAAATATGTTGTAAGATCTACCATCTCGTAACCTCTAGTTCTAAAATGTTTTCACTTAACCCTTTCCCTTCTTCCGATTTGATAGCCTACTGGTTAAGATATTCGATTCGGGAGTGGCAGGTCGAAGGTTCGAAAGCAAGTAGTGACAGTGGGGTCCGTTCTGGAAGGTCGTTTGGGTAGCCGCCGGATAGATACATAATGGTGCCAAAAGCCTGTCTGCTGCGCGGTGCCTGGAAAAATTAAGACTCGCGAAGTAAAAATGTTCAAACCGTTCATATGTCAGTGTCATTCTCATGTTTCGGATGCGACGCTTTCTGTGAAAACAACTACAGTTAATACGAATAACGATAAAGGTTTAATACGCAAAATTATTTTAAGGTGCATATAATGCGAACCACTGTAAAAGTACTCCGACGGGGCCTCCTGACGAATCCACATCATCCTCAACAAAGGTTAAGATCAGTATGTGTAGACGCACAGTTCGATCAGACAATTTACGTTCGAAGCAGACAATCGACGAACTTTACGCTAACTTTATAAGACGTTTCTATGGTGGATCCTAACGATAAAGGTTTAATACGCAAAATTATTTTAAGGTGCATATAATGCGAACCACTGTAAAAATACTCCGACGGGGCCTCCTGACGAATCCACATCAATCCTCAACAAAGGTTAAGATCAGTATGTGTAGACGCACAGTTCGATCAGACAATTTACGTTCGAAGCAGACAATCGACGAACTTTACGCTAACTTTATAAGACGTTTCTATGGTGGATCCTGATTACCGAATTTACCGAAAGTCACAGTCATAATTATAATTTATAACATATTTTCTTGTGACTAGGCACACGCAGTCTATTTCTACTTTATCAGGAACCGCGTCAGGCTACTTGGGGCCTTAATGACATTCCGAGGTAGAATTTCTTTAGGTCAAATTGGCGTACAGCTAGTGGGTCTAGGCTTCTAGTTTGTTTTATCAAAAGTTACATTAATTAAATCTTGGGCATAATTTGAAGCCTCTGTAAACTTTTTTTCAAAAGGAGAAATTACTATTTGCCACAACGATTTCAACTGTATTCTTGAACTCAACGTTTATAGAAAGAGACTTTCCAATTTGTTCATTACATGTTTTCAAAGTCTTCAGCTAAAGATGTGTTGTATGCGGGAAAGGTTGTATGTCTATAAAACATTTTGGCCAAAAGTTAAGTCCCTGGTGAGCCTGTGCACTAAGAGCCAAAATCGCTAGACACGGCTCATGTGTGTTTAACTCCGTGCAAAGTCGGCCGTATTACATAGATGAAATTACATAGAGATTGGGTTACAGGATGTGTTTATGTCCTTGGAAGGCAGGTGCTGTTTGTCCCTTTCCATTATACTGTCCACAACTGACGTGTCTACAGCAAACGGGTGTGAAAAATGTCTGTAAATGAAAACGTCAGAAAGCGTTTGTATTTGGAAAAGGGTTAAAGCCGTGATAATGTTCTGGTCACTTTCTTAGAATGCTGGTATGCGTCACTCTCGGATCCGTTTCCTGGACATGATTATGTTTAATTCCTTTTTGTTCCAACATGTTTCAAAAGTCGTCTGCTGTAGATGCCTGAACAACGTCTGCATTTAAGAAAGCCAGAGCAATATAAGATAGAAGAAATTACATATAGACTGGGTTATATGATGTATCCTTGACAGACTGATGTTATTTGACCCTTTCCCTCACACAACACATCTGCAGCAGACAATTATGCAAACATATAGGCAAAAATATTGACACTCTGTACATTTAATAGTATAATTGTTGAATAGAGTTAAAAACAATGTGGCAACGGGAGATATTGCTCATCTATTGCAATTTCTCCTATTGCCACACTGTTTTCAAAAATCTTCTGCTGCAGAGACGTTAGAGAGGTCTGTGGGAACGGGTTAACCCTTACCTTTATATAGTCGACAATTGACGTGCGTACAGGAGGCGGTATTATTAAACCTGTGTAGGGGAAAACACGAGATATTGCTCAAGATGAACAAGTTCTCCTTAATCCACGATGGTTTCACGTCTGTATAAAAGACGTCTTCGATGCGTCCAGATAATAACAGACAGTCTTGCCTTATATGTTTATAGGAATCTGCCGTGGCCGACTGGTGCGTCAGGGAGCGTTGAAATATGTCACGATGTCAGTTAAACTCTCTAATTCGAACAATATACAGCAGGAGTTGGGCTGTAGACTTGGCCAAAATGCCAACTTCATCTGAAGATTGCAGCCAGCTGCCATAAATCCGGCTAGTGCGACTTGGAGCCAGAGTGTCGCACCATCACCTGGTACATGTCACGATGCTAGTTAATCTCTCTAATTCGAACAGGACGGGTGCAAAGTCGGGACTTTGTCGGAAAATCCCAACTCCAGCTGGGCGTGGCAGCCGGCTGACGCAACTTGGCGAAACAGGACCTCATGCAACACGAGGTCAGTTTGAGGCGCTTTCACTGGGCATGCATCAATCAATCGTCCGATCCATCCAATACAATCTCGAACAATAGGCACGCCAAAACGAGGATAGAAGCCACTCTGAAGGCCCAACTCCGGCTGGGTTTTGCAGCCGGCTGCCATAAATCCGGTTGGAATCCGGCTAGTGCGACTGGGAGCCAGAGTGTGTCACTTTCACCTGACGTATGTCACGATGCAAGTTAAACTCTCTAATTCGAGCAATATACAGCCGGAGTTGGGCTGTAGACTTGGCCAAAATGCCAACTTCATCTGAAAATTGCAGCCAGCTGCCATAAATCTGGATGGAATCCGGCTAGTGCGACTTAGAGCCAGAGTGTGGCACCCTCACCTGCATAGCATCAAACTTCGTCTTGTCATGTCTTTGCATTAGTCATGTTTAGAAAACATTGTAGAAAATGACAAAGTACCGGCAAAATCTATTCCACATTTTCTGTGCCTTCGCATACAGGTCATCCCGCGTTTGCGCAATTTTGATAAGAGGGTCATTGCCATACATGAAAATCAACTTAGGTTGAAATAAATATATAATTGCTCATGATTGCAATCTGATCCAATGTGTAGTTTTGTAAGTTCTTGAAACATTCTACCACTGTTTGGCAAAAAGTGCACAACAAGATCATATACCGTCTCCGTGACATGGTAACATAATTGAACTTTTGTATCAATTCTTACATAGACAATTGGCCCAGTTTGTTAGAAGATGTCGTTTTCAGAAATCTGTTTAACACACGAACACGGACAACAATAATTGCTCATTTTGAACACTGACGTCAGACCATCAAAATAATGACTTCATAGAAGACTTCATTGACACTTAATGTTATCATTTCTTTCTTTGTTTGAAAGCAGAATAAATAATCAACATAAAATATGACTATACGGTTTATATCAACTAGATACACTGCAGGTAAATATTACAAGAAAACAATGTCAACTTTCACTATCACACTCATGCATATTGTATCCATTATATATGTCTTTTTGTTTGCATGGTGTTTTACCCTGCTTTCAATGTTAAAGTTATATCACAGCATTGACTGTGTAAGTTAACAGTATTTCTGGTCCATTTATATTGACACCAGAGAGTCAGTCTTTATGCGAACGCCACAACAGTGAACACCAAGGAGGGAAATTCATTACTTCCAATTATATGTCTTTAGTATGATCGAACCCGCAACGTCCCAAAACAAGTATCCACTAAATGCTGTATAGAATTAATCATAGTAGTCCTTTAACATGATAATTGAGAATAATAGGAACAAATGACTTGGTTGCATTTTATCAATGACTATTCAATTTTGTAATTTGCAATAACCATTTAAAAATAATTTCAGATCAATCTTGATGCAGTTGTAAACCTGCATTTTGCAACATAATTTACCAAGTTTGTTTAACAAGAAAGTAAAATTTCAAAATAATAGAAATATCAGAATAATTGGCATCTCTTGCAAATTGAAATTTGAATTAGATAGAAGCTTTAATCATAAAGCATTTACCCTTTCCCACAAACAACAAATCTACAGCAGACGACTTGGAAAATATCTGGGCAAAACGTCTGTTAATATGAGTGTAATTGTCAAATAGAGTTGAAATCATTCCGTTAAATGGAGAACTTCTCCTTTTTGCTACAATATTTACGAAATTCCTCTTTTGCAGAGGCGTCCGAAAGCCCCTGTTTGTGGTAAAGGGTAAAGCGATGTGTTTATAACATACTTTTAATAGGATTATTGAGAAACTCAATGTTTAAAACAATGAAATTATCTAGCGATCCTTTTCAGTGTTTATCTTTGACTTTATACAGACAGCTTGAAAATATCTTGGACAAAATGTGAAATATCTCAATACATAACAGTTTAATTATTAAATAGATAGTTCATTGTGGCAATGATTTCAAAAGTCATCTGATGCAGATGTGTCAAAATTTACCAACAGGTGGGCAATGGTTTACGCATTCTCACGTATAAACGCATCTGCAGAAGACAACTTAAGAAAACAATCTGGGAAATGAAGAAACATTGCTCATTTTGAACAATTTCTACTTTTTTCACAATGATTTCAACTTTATTAAATCATGCACATTTATTTAAAATGATATCTCATAGTTTTACATAGATGGATGGTTTCAAGGTCGTCTGCTTCAGAATTGTTGTATATGGAAAAGGGGTAAAACATGGCAAAACAGAACGATTGTTTGCAAGATAGAGATCTTACACCAAAACAATCAGCAATCGTCAGTATCAACATATCTTAAGGAGCCACTGCTTTTGAAATCATATCTTAAAGTCATCGGCTACATTTTTGTCAAGATTTTTAGAATTCCTCTTGCATGACAGACAGGATTGTGAAGGTCATTTGACAAACTAAAATGAGATAATAATGTTAAAAAATTGAAACACGGAATAAAGAGAAACGTGTGACTTTCGAGCAACAGATAGGAAAATGTTACAATCAGCCTACTAAACAACATCAAAAAGATTTTAGAACGAACAACTGTAATGACGAATGACACTATCGTTTTACCAAAATGTTGCAGAGGAAGCGTCCATATGTTGTAAAGGATTAAGCAACATGATATGACAAAGTTATTTACGTGTTCAAATGTCTTTGTCAGAAAATAATGTAGATACATAGATTGTTGTATTGTGCAGTAAAGAGTCATACAAGATGTTTTTGAAGATTATGACTCTAAAATATTCCTTTAAGTTATAGTTTAAAATTGATGTTTTTGTCTCTCTTAAGCATTAACCCTTTCTCTAATGCAAATTACTTAAAATGCATTTGCAGCAGATGACTTTTTAAAACAATCAAGAGAAAGGGAGAAAGTGCTCATATTACATCAGTTCTCCCTTTTTCAACAATGTTTTCTACATGATTTCAATACCTCTTTCATTTTGATAGATGTTGCATTTTTCCTCAGATCGTACCATTTAAGATGCTCTCAATATTCTATTGTCAATAATAAAATGACTCCATTTAAACTGAATTGGACAATCTCCGTAAATACTCGAACATAGTCGTACTACTTTTCCTTCCCACTTCAAATAATTTCTAAGCATTTGTAAAACTCATATTGGAGTACTCACGCCTAAAGTTTTTCACTGATGTTCAAACAACATTATAGCGATCTTTTGTGAGTTATCTTAATCTTTAAATGCAGTTTTGTTGAATCCACGATGACTTGTTAACAGCAATTGGCAGACAGCCAACTCCGAAATACGGTTCATCTACTATGACCAGGGGCTAAAGCCCCAGGGCAAAAATAGCGAGAATATCTTTAAATGAAAATATGATTAATTAATCGAGTTGAAAACGTTCCAGTATTATGATTTCTCAAATGGTCACAATGTTTGCAAAACGTTTTTGCTGCAGATGTGTCAACATGCGTCTACCAGTGGGAAATAGTTAATTTATTGTTAATGTTGTTTTTTTCTTGTTACTTTAGATGGCAACCCAGTTTTGGACATACATATTGGAGGCTCAAAAGCGGACTTAGACCCTTTTGCATAGGTTCATTTTTGAAGCAGCAAAAGGTAACGAATTGCATTAATATAGGGAGTAAACATGTACATAGCTGAATTCCTGCCAGTGGTATCATTACATATTACCTCTAAACGTGTTTTATGATTTTGCTAAATATTGAATCATAACTAGCGAAGGATACAGATCATGATTTAAATACACAAATGTACATGCTGATTTTGGGGGAACTGTTCGAAAATGCTCTTTGAAGTCTTGCATAGCGGCATACATACACGTTTGTTAAAATCGCGTGTAGAGGTTAAATGTTAAATAAATAGTCTGTGCCTCAGTACAGCATAACAATTAATGATATTATAAAACAACATAACCTTGATTTTTACCTGCTAACCCACACTAGCTCAGCCGGTAACGAAGCGGGCTATCAATCATTGGATATTGGGGGTCGTGTGTTGGAACACCGGATTTGGCAATCAAATGTTCATATAATTGTGAATAGCGTCATTCGTCTCCAAGCAATACGCTACTTAGTATGTGTGGTAAGGTACCCCGTTTAGTGGAGTAATTTAACTGATAAAAACGTTGAAAGTGACGTTCAACTCCAAGCAATCAATCATTTTTTGAATTATCGATCAATCAGTTATTCGCAAACCAAATTTTAAAACGGCGTTAAAATTTACTCATTTCGTCTACAGCTGCATATGTAAACATTTTTTGATTTCCACCAAATCTTATTTCAGATCCGGTTACCAGTGAAACAAGTAATAAAAATAAAGAAGCCCGCAAAACTTATATGCACATAGATCTTACTAACTATTTTGATGTGCGTGAAGTTAGCCGGAGTAGCCGGAGTAGCCGGAACAGCCGGAACAGCTGGAAATCCGGCTACTCCGACTGTATTAACCAGCCGGAAAAGGCGGAACTCCGGCTAAACCGGCTGCATTAACCAGCCGAAAAAGCTGGAACTACGTCGGCTGTATTAACCAGCCGGAACAGCGGGAATTCCGGTTACACCAGCTGTATTAACAAGCCGAAACAAGCGAAAGTCCGGCTACTCCGACTGTATTAACCAGCCGGGACAGGCGGAATTCCGGCTACTCCGGCTGGGCATGGCAGCCGGCTGACGCAACTTGGCGAAACAAGACCTCATGCAACACGAAATTAGTTTAGGGCGCTTTTACCTGGCATGCATCAATCAACCGTCCAATCCATCTTTTTCGATTTGTTTATCTCGAACAATAGGCACGCGAACGAGAGTGGAAGCAACTCTGATAGCCCAACTCCGGATTGGTTTTGCAACCGGCTGCTATAAATCCGAGACGAATCCGGCTAGCGCGACTGGGAGCCAGAGTGTGTCACTTTCACCTGACATATGTCAAATGATTTGCCTTAAATTTACATTTTTTTACATTGTACAGTTTATGTGTATGACCTACTTTTTGTAAAATTATGAAAGCCAGTGCACCCTGGTTTTGGGGTATACATAGTACATGTCTTAAGCCATATATCCTCCAACCTGATAGAGAGGAAAACATGTTCATGCATTCAAATGAGTCCTTTGTTTGTAAGAAATGAATTTCTAGTAGATTACTCTTTTGTGTTATCCAAAATTTGTTTATTGATCAAACTCTAATATCAGATTGGACAAAATTGTAACTAAGAATTTCAACATTATTTTCACTAGGTTATTAAAAATACACTGCATTAATTAATATGTTATTAAACTATATTTACAACATATTCAAAATCTATTGAAAGCAATATTTTCATACTTGAGAACCACATCGTCAACCAATGATGCCATAAAACTCTCCAAATTGAAGATTGATTGATTGGGGTTTAACGCCGTTTCAACAATTTTCCAGTCATATCACGGTGACCAGTTCACCTAGTCATGCGTTTCCTGGTTTTCCCACACCAGTACACCACACAACATATTTTCCAAGCAACTGACTACATTTCCACATAGACTGTTAAACAGCCCATTGGTGAAAGACGAATGACGCAGGTCACAGTGACTTTTGTCAAACGTCGGAAAGAATGTTGGCCGAGGTGGGATACTCAAATTGAAGAGCAAACTGAACTGATTTGATTTGTGTTTATCCTCGCCGTGCAGAACGCAGTTGACATGTTGTTTATGTATTACTTCAGACTGCGTTCATTGCTAAACAATAACCAGTAAAAGGAACAAGATCATATTTAAAGATAATGTAAAAACAAACTGAACATTGAAACCTGCAGATAAGGAGGATCAATCTCTTTTTAAATGCAACAAGAAGAATTTTGATGCAAAGCATCAAAGACGCCGCGCATGATTTTGAAGCATGACTTAAAGGAAGCAGATGCAGTTCAATACATTTAGATAACCTCTGCAAACAGACAGGATGTAAATATTTCGAAAAAGAAAGCCAAATGTCCCTTTATTTTAAACAAGAGGGCCAAGATGTGCCTATATTGCTAACCTGGCTACCATAGCCTATATAAAATAAAAAGGTTACCAAGAGCAGAAAGGGTCAATATTGACGTAGGGATTAAACGTTTTATATGCTACGATCTATGTGATATTCAGCATGTGAAGTTTAGTCTTGAAATGACAAGTTAAGTCATGAAACCATTTAGTTTACTGTTTGCTTAACATTCACTACTATAATGTGTCATACAAGCTGAAGTTTCTAAAGTATCTTTTACCAATAAACTGTTTTAAATCCTCTAACTAGATCAATTATATAAACAAAAATATAGGTGCTTAAATATTAACATATGTTAAGGTGTATTGCCTCTAGTTATAAGTTAAGTGTGACACAAGCTTTGGGAGGAGAGGGGGAAGTCTATTCTCCTTCAAGTTTAACAGAAGTATGATAGCAAAAACTGGAGTATATAAGCAAAAAATACGAAGTAAATTAAAGATATTTATGATCAAGATTGAGCATTATGAAAGTTCACATGTATAATTTATATATAACAAGAATTATTAAGTCTGTTTTGTCTGTTTCTAATGTCAGTTTAATCGTTTTGAACATGCAAGAAGAAAACTGAAAAATAAACAAAAGAAAATGGTCAAGTCAGTTCCTCAAGAGCAAAGAGCGAAAACCAGTTGGTACGAATCGTTCATCTCGAACGAAACATGAAAAACCGAATACTAATCCAATGAATTTTAGAAATCGGATGAAATCGTGAAAACAGCGAAGTATTCATAACGGAAGGAAGCAGAGACAACTTAATTACTCTATAGGAACCGATGACACCTTGTCGTTTATTAGATAAGAATGACCAAAATCGCCAAGCGATGACATGTTGCATTTACAAATAATAGAATGGGTCACGTTACGGCACTGCCTATTGCAAAGTTGGGTTAACGTTGTTTTTACAGTTTCTGGAATTAAACTGTAATATGTAGTAATTAAAATGAATCATTATTGATTTGTTAAAGATTACTCAATTATTTAAAAATCTCAATATTGTAAATAGGCAAAAACATCGCCAGAAACTTTTTTCTGAGCTTTGATGAATCGGGACGTAAACCAAACTATAAACAATGCGTAGCCTAGGAAGTAAGGGGAAAGTTATTAAATACCATTACATGTGTCTAAAGTTTTGCAATAACGGTAGAAGACATACGTATTTTGTATCTTGCTGTTTCTTAAATCATTTTATTTATTCATATAGGTTGTTTTTTAAAGCATATATCGAGCTTTTCTTAACAATAATAATGTTGGTTGTTCCCTTTTCGATTACGTCACCCCATGGTACAAAATTAAAACCTATCCCATACTAACGCCGCGCTTCCACGCGGCGTCAATAAACACTCAAAACATTTGTATTCGAATAAATATAAAGAAACATTTTGCAAAACCCAAACCTATCATATATTTAAGTTTAATTTGTACATATCTGTTTTATTTTATATAAAGTCAGGAGTGTTACAAACTGCAAGATTTTCAGGAATGTGAATCGAAAATAACACTAGAAGGCATTGCAGTATGTTCTGATTTCTTTTTACAAATGTAAACTTTTGTAAACTAGTAAACTAGTAACAAATATATTTGGAAACTGACTCTTACCATGATTGATTGATTGACTTGAGCTTAACAATTTCAGTTTACCTAACATTTTCCCCTGGCTTTCTAGAAAAAACTACTCCACCAACAATGTCCCAAGGCAACTGGCTACCTTTGCATGATCTGGCTGAATGTATAATCTTGAGAAAAATATGAAAACACTATGCATAAAGACTGAGAAAACTACATTTTGACAAATATTTTCAGAAGTCCCATGTATAAGATGTTTCAATATTGTGTGTACAAGTACACAGCCCATCTCCGGCTGTATATTGCTCGAGATACAGACTTTAAGCAGCTGTCCGGCACGTTTCAGGGGAAGGCACCAAACAATAGATTCGAGTCGTTCTAGTTGGCGTCTAGACATAGTTATGGAAGCCGGCTGCAAAACCCAACCTGAGTTGGGCAGACAGAGGTGATCCCATCCTCGTTTTGGCATGCCTATTCTTCGAGATAGATGCGTAGAGTGGTTTATTGATGCATGCCAGGTGAAAACACCTGAAACTGACTTCGTGTTGCATAAGGTCGCATTTTGCCAAGTTGCGTCAGCCGGCTGCCATGCCCTGCCGGAGTTGGGATTTCTCGACAAAGTCCCGACTTTGCAATCGTCGTTTTCGAATTAAAAAGTTTAACTGGCATCCTGACATGTGTCAGGTGAAAGTGCCACACTCTGGCTCCGAGTTGCGCTAACCGATATCCACCAGGATTTATGTTCAGATGAAATTGGACTTTTGGGCAAATCTAATATGTTTCAGGTGAAAGTGACACACTCTGGCTCCCATTCACGCTAGCCAGATTCCACAAGGATTTATGGCAGCCGGCTGCAAAACCCATCCGAAGTTGGTTCGACAAAGTGGCTCCAACCCCCGTTTTGGCGTGCCTATTGTTCGAAATATATGGATTGGGCGGTTTATTGATGCATGTCAGGTGAAAGCGCCTCAAACTGACTTCGTGTTAAACGAGGTCCTGTTTCGCCAAGTTACGTCAGCCGGCTGCCATGCCCAGCCGGATTTAAGATTTCACGACAAAGTCCCGACTTTGCACCCGTCCTGTTTGAATTAGAGAGTTTAACTCGCAATAGCCGGATTCCACCCTGATGTATGGCAGCTGGCTGCAATGTTCAGATGAAGTTGGCATTTTGGGCAAGTATACAGCCCAACTCCGGCTTTATTTTCCTCGAATTAGAAAGTTTAACTGGCATCATGACATATGTCAGGTGAAAGTGACACACTCTGGCTCCCAGTCACGCTAGCCGGATTCCATCCGTATTTATGGCAGCCGGCTGGACAACCCTGCCGGTGTTGGGCCAACATAGATGGATTGGACGGTTGACAGATGCATGCCAGGTGAAAGCACCTCAAACTTACTTCGTGTTGCATGAGTTCCTGTTTCGCCGAGTTTAACTGGCATCCTGACATGTTTCAGGATAAAATGCCACACTATGGCTCCAAGTCGCACTAGCCGGATTCCACCCGGATTTATGACAGCTGGCCGCAATGGTCCGATGAAGTTGGCATTTTGGCCAAGTCTACATCCCAACACCGGCTGTGTATGGCTCGAATTAGAGAGTTTAATTGGCATCCTGACATATGTCAGGTGAAAGTTACACACTCCGAGTCACGCTAGCTTGATTTCACCCGGATTTATGGCAGACGGCTGCAAAACCCAGTCGAAGTCGGGCCGACATAGTGGCTCCCACCCTCGTGTTGCCATGCCGAGCCGGAGTTGGAATTTCCCGACAAAGTCCCGACTTTGCACCCGTCCTGTTCGAATAAGAGAGTTTAACTGGCATCCTTACATGTTTCAGGTGAAAGTGCCAAACTCTTACTCCAAGTCGCACTAACCGGATTCTACCTGGATTTATGGCAGCTGGCTACAATGTTCCTATGAAGTTCGCATTTTTGGCCAAGTCTACAGCCCAACTCCGGATGTATATTGCTCAAATTAGAGAGTTTAAATAGCATCCTGACATAGGCCAGGTAAAAGGGACGCTCTCTGGCTCCCAGTCACGCTAGCCGGATTCCACCCGGATTAATGGCAGCCGGCTGCCAAACCCAGCCGAAGTTGGGCCGACATAGTGGCTCCCACCCTCGTGTTGGCGTACCTATTGTTCGAGATAGATGGAGTGTACGGTTGATTGATGCATGCCAGGTTAAAACACCTCAAACTGACTTCGTGTTACATGAATTTCTGTTTCACCAAGTTTTATCGGCCGGCTGCCATGCCCAGCCGGAGTTGGGATTTGCCGAAAAGGGCACGATTTGCACCTGTCCTGTTCGAATTAGAGAGTTTAACTGGCATCCTGACATGTGTCAAGTGAAAGTGCCACACTCTGGCTCCAAGTCGCACTAGCCGGATTCCACCCGGATGTATGGCAAAGAGAGTTTAACTAGCATCCTGACATACGCCAGGTGAAAGTGACACTCTCTGGCTCCCGGTCACGTTAATCAGATTCCACCTGAATATATGGCAGCCGTCTGCAAAACCAAGCCGGAGTTGGGCCGACTGAGTGGCTCCCACCCTCGTTTTGGCGTGCCTATTGTGTGAGATAGATGGATTGGACAGTTGATTGATGCATGCCAGGTGAAAGCGCCTCAAACTGACTTCATGTTGCATGAGGTCCTGTTTCGCCAATTTGTGTCAGCTGGCTGCCATGCCCAGCCGGAGTAGCCGTAGTTCGGCCTGTTCAGGCTGGTTAATACAGTCGGAGTAGCCGGAGTTCCGCTTGTTTCGGCTGGTTAATACAGCCATTGTAACCGGAATTCCCGCTTTTCCGGGTGGTTAATACAGCCGGTGTAACCGAAATTCCAACTGTTCGGGCTGGATAATACAGCCGACTTAGCTGGAGTTCCGGCTGGTTAATACAGTCGGGGTATACGGAGTTCCAGCTGTTCTGGCTGGTTAATACAGCCGTAGTAGCCGGAGTAGCCGGAGTTCCGCCTGTTCCGGCTGGTTAATACAGTCGGAGTAGCTAAAGTTCCGGCTGTTCCTGATGGTTAACACAGCCGGAGTTCCGGCTGTTCCTGATGGTAAATACAGCCGGAGTTCCGGCTGCTCCGGCTGGTCCGGCTACTCCGGCTAACTTCACGCACATCGTATTAAGCAGTTGTCCTCACTCAGATGGAAAACTCTTGAGTGTGATCTATATGTCTTCCCAAAGATGCCATACATAGACAAACTATACACTCTCCTCGCTCAGATGGTAAACTATGATTGTGTGGTTTTTATGCGGGGGATTCAGCTATGCTGAATACCTCCGTATATTGTCATGCTCAGCTTTCAGGAAGTGTAAATTTGTACATGTGTTGTGCTGCCCTCTGTTTTTTCAAAATGAACAATTTTTCTTGATTGTCCTGGGATCAGTTAATTACTTTTCACAACAAGCTAAACAGTATGCACATTATACAATATAAACGTACACAATGTAAAGTTTTAATCCATGAAAATGTATACATAATTTAGAGATTTAAGTAAGACATAAAGATCTTAAATGTTTCTATTAAATATATGGAAAACGAGTAGCTTGAAAGCGGGTAGCTCAAAAACCTTTTGACAAAATCCCTGCAATGAAAAATACATAATATACGGCTGTCGTGCATCGTCAACACTTTCCCTTGTTAACACTCTACAGGCTACATTTTGCATCGGATATTCATGAAAATTTATCAGAACATTTATCTCCATTAAATCTTGGACAAGTTCGAAACTGGGCCATTTGAAGTCAAAAACTAGGTCACTAGGACAAATTGAATGGAAAATCGTGTTAACACTCTAGAGGCCACATTTTCAACTTGAGCATGTTGAAACTTAATCAGAATTTTTGTCTTGATGGTGTAAGTCAAGTTCGAATATGAGTCATGTCTGGTCAAAAAGTAGGTCACTAGGTCAAATTGAAGGAAATGCTTGTTAACACTCTAGGGGTCGCAATTTTTAATAAGGCAGCTTGAATGTCAGAATGTTTACCTAAATGATATCTAGGCCGAGTTCGAATATGGGTCATGCCGGGTCGAAAACTAGGTCACTATGCCAAATTGAATGGAAATCTTGTTAACACTTTGGAGGCCTTATTTTCAACTTGAGCATGTTGAAACTTTATCAGAATGTTTGTCTTGATGATATGTAGGTCAAGTTCGAACATGGGTCATGATTGGTCAAAAAGTAGGTCACTAGGTCAAATTGAAGGAAAAGCTTGTTAACACTGTAGATGCCGCAATTTTTGCTTCAGCAGTTTGAATGTTTGTAATAATGATATCTAGGTCAAGTTCGAAAATGTGTCATATTGGGTCAGAAACTAGGTTTCTATGCCAATTTTGGTCAAAATGTTCAAGTTTGAAACATGGGTTATGATGGGTTAAAAAGTAGGTCAATAGGTCAAATTGAAGGAAAGGCTTGTTAACACTCTAGAGGCCGCAACTGTTGCTTCAGCAGTTTGAAAATTGTTCAGAATGTTTGTATTAATGATATCCAGGTCAAGTTTGATTATGGTTCAGATTGGGTCACTAGGCCAAATTGAAGGAAAATCTTGTTAACTCTGTAGAAGCATCTTTTTTGGCTACAGCAGCTTGAAATTTGGTCAGAATTCTATCTAAATGATATCTAGGTCAAGTTTGAATATGGGTCATGCCGGGTTAAAAACTAGGTCACTAGGCCAAATTGAAGTAAAATATTGTTAACATTCTATATACTGCATTTTTAGCTTGAGCATGTTGAAACTTTATCAGAATCTTTTTCTTGTTGATATGTAGGTCAAGTTATTACACGGGTCATGTTGGGTAAAAAAATATGTCACTAGGTCAAATTGAAGGAAACTTGTTAACACTTTAGAGCCAACATCCCCCGCATTTTAGTACTTTCAGTGCTTTGATTGTATATGTCTTCCTTAAATTGCAATACATAGACAAAATATACAGTGTTCTCGCTCAAATGGAAACATATCAATGTGTGCTTGATTTGTCTTCCTAAAGATGATATACATAGACAAAATAGACAATGTGCTGGCTCAGATGGAAAACACTGAGTGTGTGTTTTATATGTCTTCCTAAAGATGCTATTGCCAATGTCTTCGCTCAGATGGTATAATCTGAAAGTCCTCTGTGTATGTTTATATCTTAGAAAATGGACGATACCTCGGTGTGTCGATTTTGGGCGTGTAAGGGTGCTGTGTGTGACCCCACACACCTCGTCCCGATATTCTACTTAAACTCAGGCGTGCGCATGCGCAGTATATCAGAAAATGCACACAGCAAGTGGCAGGGTCCCCACTTCATGAGTTATGTACTTTTATTATGATTTTGATCATGGAAACACATGGATGTGTAGCAATTGTTGATGTAAAATATGTTAATGAGTTTGAACAGCTTCGCTTCTTTGCATACACGAATGAAATACAATTCTTGACAAAGGTATAAAGCTATTGTTTGAAGACGTTTCGAATGAGCTACTTGAATGTATATAAATAAAGATGTCAATCGTTTTCCACAGTTTTAAAGGCTATTTCAACCTATAACCATTAACGACCTGCTTAACACTTGTAACACATCCCAATATAATGGTTATGTGATACGAACTATTTCAAGTTTAACC
The DNA here is from genome assembly GCA_031761405.1 of Serripes groenlandicus. NCBI lineage: Eukaryota > Metazoa > Mollusca > Bivalvia > Cardiida > Cardiidae > Serripes > Serripes groenlandicus. Next base: position 94,360 of record JASEVX010000417.1, on the reverse strand, counting down.
GAGTTGCATTTTACATTATAAAGTGAAATTTTACCCATACCCGACTCGAAATAACAGTTAAATATTCTTGAACTGTCTCCGTGAGTAACCACAATATAGGACTCAGTTGTGATATTGAAGGATAATGACAAGTCTACTCCTCGTTTCTAGAGCTCTGGGCAACACGGGTTAAGTAATTTATCTAGAAAAACTTATGAGATACACAAAGCTGATGTCTTTGTCTCCTATTAAATTCCTCCGTTTGTCAACAATGTGTTTACTGTGTGTCCCATACCGATGTTGCTGTGTGTCCCATACCGATGTTGCTGTATGTCCACCGATGTTGCTGTGTGTCCCAAATCGATGTTGCTGTGTGTCCCATACCGATGTTGCTGTGTGTCCAATACCGAGGTTGAGAGTGTCCCATACTGAGGTTGTTACCTCGGTGTGTTTACCTTGTACTGGTTTCCAAAAAGTTATACTACCCCAATTTGCTTATGATAAATTACATTCAGGATCAATTCTTTATGCCATTACATTTGTCTTATATTTGAAACATGTCGAATGAGCATAACCTCGGTGTGTTTGTGTGGAATTATATACCTCAGTGTGTTGGGTATACCAGTGTGTGTGTGTGTGTGTGTGTGTGTGTGTGTGTGTGTGAATGGGCCGGGGGTCTTTTTCTTGAATATAGTGATCTAAGCAGAACCAATGGTATGGTTGGATAGAGGAAAGCTTCTTCTACGATCAAATGCCACAACAACCTAGGATCGGGCTACTCTTGAACGTTTGCGAGGCGGAACGAAAGTGAAATACGCACATTTGCGATCCATTTGGGTATCACACTGGTGTGCTTTCTGCCAAATGAATGTTTATATATACAATTTAGTTGAATCTCTTAAGGGCCATTCTGACTATATGCATGTGTATGTTTATGTATGTCCATCTGTCTAAGTATTTGTATGTTTATCTGTCTATGTATGTCTATCATCATGAATTGTATGTCTATCATCATGTGTGTCTATCATTATGTATGTCTATCACTATGTATTTCTATCTGTGTTTATTCATGTGTCTCTGAATGCAAGCATATCTGAAGTTATGTCCATCTGCATTTATGTCTCTATGTACATGCATGTCCGTCTATCTCTCCGTTTACCTATTGGTGTAACTGTCAATCCGTCCTGGTGCCTGTATGTATGTACATCCATGTGAAGTTCAATCTGTATGTATATCTGTCTATGCGTTTGTAAGTACACCTGTACACCCGCATGATTTCATCAACACCCTACTGAAATAAGTATCACTTAGCATTTGTGTATTGATTCCTTATAAATTATATCTGAAATACACATACTTTTACTTTTCCGATATTTTTATTACAAAACGGGTTGCTACAGATTTTTTTTCGGATGTGAACTGTTACAGCCACTTTCTGATCGGGATGTTTTGACCATAGAGAGATCGCATGTCTTAAGCAACTCCAGGGTTTATATATTAGATCAAGAACGGATATTGTCCTAATTAACTGTCAAACGAATTGTATTGAAGTTTGGTAGAACTATTTCTGATTTAGTAGAATCGTTTAAAGGCAATGACTATGTTCTTGCTCTATTTGTTTTGAACCCAATCTTACATTATGTAGTACAACGCACATATTATTTCTTTTACAAGTGTGTTGCAATGTTTCTCCATTCCATTTGGAAGTGTTATAAGTAGTTTGTAAATAAAAGATAATTATTGGGGTTATTATGAGGACGCATTGACGAAGTGTTTTTAATCAGACGTGAAACCATCCTGGATAAAGTAGAACGTGTTCATCTAGAGCAATATCTCTTGTTTTACCATACACCGGTTTTTACAATTCCGCCTGTTGTAGACACGTCAATTGTCGACTATATCAAAACAAGGGTTATACAGACTATCCATATATTTGCTTAGTTGTTTGTATAGTCGTCTGCCGAGCATTTTTAGTGTGTGGGAAAGGGTCAAATAACATCCGTCTGTCAAGGATACATCATGTAACCAAGTCTCTATGTAATTTCTTCTATCTAATAATGATCTTGCTTGCTTTTTTAAATGCAGACGTAGTTCAGTCATCTGCAGCAGACTACTTTTGAAACATGTTGGAACAAACAGAAATTGAACATAATCATGATCAGTAAGACACATGTATATCAGCGTTCTAAGAATATGATCATTACTAGAACAGAATCACGGGATCACGGCTTTAACGATCCAACATACAGACGCTTTATGACGCATTTGCAGCAGACGACTTTTGAAATTGCTCAAAACGAGCAATGTCTCCTTTTGCCACAATTGTTCAACTTGATAAGGTAACATTAACAGACATTTTTCACACCCGTCTGCTCTAGATGCATTAGTTGTAGACAGTATAATGGAAAGGGACAAACACGATCCGTCTGCCAAGGACAAAACCACATCCTGTAACCCAATCTCTATGTAATTGCATCTATTGTGATGGCTCTGTGTGGGTATTACACCTGTATCATTATTCGTAGTTGTTTTTCGTAGAAAACGTATATTTAGCTAGATATTGTTTTTTACTTAGAAGCAAGTTGTTATTTTTTATACGGTATTGATTGGCTTCTAGGTAAATGTGTACGTTCTTCTCGTCTTACGTATTACATATACAAAATGAAAGGATGCTAATAATAAGCAATTTATCATTTTGTCACAATGGTTCAGCCCTATTAATTAACATACTTTCATTAACAGAGATTTTTCATATTTTAGCTAAAATGTTGTCAAAATAGTCTGCTTAATATGTATTGTATGGTGGAAAGGTTAAGATAAGACAAGGCTTTCTCGGTTTGTCTTAAATACCGAAACACATTTTGACATTACATCTTCTTCGTCTGTCCGTCTTGATCTCGCCTGTGCATAAGGCAGGGCAACACTAAGATATCACTTTGCCTGTGCTTGGTTATCCGTCCGTCACGCGATCGCCTCGATAAGGCAAGGCAAGAGCATAATCACTTCATTTGTGTTGTGCGTCGTTCACGCTTTCGCCTGTCAACAAGGAAACGCAACTGTAATATATGTCAATTAACTATTGCTTGTCTGACCTTCCGTCACACTCTCGTTTGTCATTGAGAATGATATCACTTCACCTTTGTCCGTCCGTACGTCACGCTTTCGCCTGCACAAAAAGCAATGTAACACTAAGAAACACTTCACCATTGTTTGTCCGTTCGAACGTCACGCTCTTGACTGACCATAAGACAAGCCAACAATAAGATATCACTACACCGTTTTCTGTCCTTCCGTCACACTTAAGGATCTAACCTACATAGGTATTTGTTTAACTATTCATGGTACATACGATTTTAGACGCATCTTCAGTAGACGACTTTTCGAAAGATTGTGAAAAAACGCAAATGATCAACACGAGCAATTGCTCCACTTCTCACAATGTTCACAACTGTATTAAAATGACTCTTCCAAATTCCTGGATACTTGGATTTTCCTTCTAATCAAACAAGGCAGCTGCTATTATTTTCGTGCTCATTCAAAATCCAGAAATTTCAAACAATCATAAAAAATGTGAAATATACTAAAATGAGTTACGTTACTCGAAAACCGCCCTTCAGTAAGTACACTTCGCATTAACCTTTCCCCACCTGTAGACGCATTTTGACATCACACCAGACAGATTTTGAAAACATTGCGACAAAAGGAGAAATTGCTCATAAAGAGAAATTTCTCCCTTTGTCATACTGTTCATAATAAATCGAACATTTATAAAGATATTCCATAGTTTTGCTTTGATATTTTCAACATCGTCTGTTGCAGCTTTTATAGGTATGCATATGGTTAGGAAACATGAAACGTTTAAATTAATTTACTGGTGAGGTATAAAATACTTATTACTTAAGTTAATTCCCGTATATTTTTAAACTCTTTCCCAAAGCAGACGCTGTTTGACCCATCTGCAGTAGCCGACTTTTGAAAACAGGACAGAGAACTTGTTAATATTGAGCCACTTACGGATTTCCATGGTTTTGCCTAGATAACTTTAAGGTCGTCTGCTGTTGATGTGTTGTATGTTGGAAAGGGTTAACAATGGCCACCTTCTCAATAATGTCCGACAAACAAACACTGTTGACGCCTTTGCAAGCAGACGACAGCTGCGAGTATGTGATATACTTCCCTGTTTCTGGGGGGGGGTTCTATCACGTGACTGACACTATGACAAGGACATATTCAAGGAAGGTCGTATTTCTTTTAGCCGGGACCGGGACACTGGAGGATAGACAACTGTTGAATACGGCGAAAGAAAATGTAAGTGCAGTTTATTTTTAAACTAATTAAAACACTCTTGGATTGATTAGAACACAAAAATATTCGGCATGATTTTAATTTTCCCAGTAGAATGAGAAATATTAATAGTTGTGTTGTAATAACATTTATAATAAAAGGGATATTTGTTCCGGTACACGATCCAAATTTATATAAATATTTTCTTATTATGTCAAACATTTTAGTGGAGTTTTAGGTCAGTATCCGATGAGTTATTTACCTCTGGCGCATATATTTCAATGCTGCATATCTTCTTTCATTATTAATACGAAAGCAATGTAGTTTTTTTCCACTGAGTTTTGTATACTTACTCTTTATGCATGTTTATAGTACTAACTATATATATTTCTTGATGAAATTTACTGTTTGGACCAGTGAGTAAATCCGGATACACGTACATTCAACTGTTATTTCTCAAAATTATTCCACCGAAAAACATCTGACAAATCATTGCGCGGTGCGATCACAAAGGCTCCAAAAATTACTAGCAAAAGCAAGTTGACATTAAAGATGTGCTCTCCTCAAGTGTAGATCGCTGAATGAGGCGCATTTAATATTGTCTGGTATATATATGGGCGCGAGAACTCGTAACAGACGGTGAACATCCGTGAACAAGCGTGACTTCTCGTATCTACTCGCATTTACTCGCATCTATCCGTATTAACTCGTATCTGCTGGTGGGTCATTAGTGTCAGGTCGTGAGCAATTATACCCGACAGAGCGTCACATGTAGTGACAGATCGTTGGAGATAGCAGCACATCTCAAATGAAATCAGCATTGTTTGTCTTTTAGGTATCCGAATATTCAAAAACTGGTAGTACATTAAAAATGGAATCGCCCGAGTTTGATCATAGCATATCCAGTTTAGGGTTTAACACTTTCCCACATATAGACGCTTTCTGATGCATCTGCAGCAGACGACTTTTGACAATATTGTTGCGAATTAATCAATTAGTCAAACTAAGCAAGTATCTCCTTTTGCAACAATATGTTCAAATTTATTCATTAATTGTACTTTTATTTACAGATATTTTCCATACTTTTGACTTTGGGATGCTTCAGATGTTTTGTATGTCGGAAAAGTTTTAATAAGGTTCGACGATCGTCACGTGGTTTATTAACAATAACTCTATATGGATACCGAGAAAGACACTTTACACTATTGTCATCAGTCTTCACCATAACCTTGATCATGTCATTTCAACAATGAAAGTGCGTATTGTTTAATTTATGTGCTGATTAGTTTTGAAGGCGCACTGCATTGAAACACTTTACTTGTGTTAGTGCGTGCTTATATTTAAAAACAGGGAAGACAGAAATTTCGTTTGAAAGACTTACTGTGAATGTTAATCAGTTTGAGGGAATTAATAACTTATCACATATTTAAACATTTACAAACGTCAAAGGACAATGTTCAATAACGGATTATTCATATTCTTATTGTTAGGAATCCTCCAACAATACGATATCTTCTCGAGCTTCAATGGTGAGTATGCCACCTATATTTCTCTTATGACTCAAAATAACAAAATAATTCTCCCACAGAGACGATTCTTTCGAGAACCCACGCTATAGGTTTTAGTGCCAAATAAGGGTTTCGGAATTTGAAATACTCACTTTATATTGAGCTCTCTGTCAAAATGCCACTCAAATACTTCATGGAATAGGATCTCGCCTTTCTTCATGGCAGGGACTACCCAATATTGTGTGATCCTGCGTAGGCCATTGGTGTGTGTAACATTTAAACACGTGATAGAAAGGGTTCTCGCTTTTCTTCAATGTAGAAGCTGTCTACTATCATCAAGGCCTTTTCTATACTTCAGAGAAATGGTTCTTACTATTGTTATTCGTATAAATTACCTAGGGTTATATACTCCCGGTGGCCAATAGTAAGTACTGTATTTACATATTTCAGAGAAATGATCCTTACTTTTGTTATTCGTATAAATAACCCAGGGTTACAAACTCCTGGTGGCCAATAGTAAGTATTATATTTACATACTTCAGAGAAATGATCCTTACTTTTGTTATTCGTATAAACTACCCTGGGTTACATACTCCCAGTGGCCAATAGTAAGTACTGTATTTACATACTTCAGAGAAATGATCCTTACTTTTGTTATTCGTATAAACTACCCAGGGTTACATACTCCTGGTGGCCAATAGTAAGTATTATATTTACATACTTTAGAGAAATGATCCTTACTTTTGTTATTCGTATAAACTACCCTGGGTTACATACTCCCAGTGGCCAATAGTAAGTACTGTATTTACATACTTCAGAGAAATGATCCTTACTTTTGTTATTCGTATAAACTACCCAGGGTTACATACTCCCGGTGGCCAATAGTAAGTACTGTATTTACATACTTCAGAGAAATTATCCTTACTTTTGTTATTCGTATAAACTACCCAGGGTTACATACTTCCGGTGGCCAATAGTAAGTACTGTATTTACATACTTCAGAGAAATGATCCTTACTTTTGTTATTCGTATAAACTACCCAGGGTTACCTACTCCCGGTGGCCAATAGTAAGTACTGTATTTACATACTTCAGAGAAATGATCCTTACTTTTGTTATTCGTATAAACTACCCAGGGTTACATACTCCCGGTGGCCAATAGTAAGTATTGTATTTACATACTTCAGAGAAATGATCCTTACTTTTGTTATTCGTATAAACTACCCAGGGTTACATACTTCCGGTGGCCAATAGTAAGTACTGTATTTACATACTTCAGAGAAATGATCCTTACTTTTGTTATTCGTATAAACTACCCAGGGTTACATACTCCCGGTGGCCAATAGTAAGTACTGTATTTACATACTTCAGAGAAATGATCCTTACTTTTGTTATTCGTATAAACTACCCAGGGTTACATACTCCCGGTGGCCAATAGTAAGTATTGTATTTACATACTTCAGAGAAATGATCCTTACTTTTGTTATTCGTATAAACTACCCAGGGTTACATACTTCCGGTGGCCAATAGTAAGTACTGTATTTACATACTTCAGAGAAATGATCCTTACTTTTGTTATTCGTATAAACTACCCAGGGTTACATACTCCCGGTGGCCAATAGTAAGTACTGTATTTACATACTTCAGAGAAATGATCCTTACTTTTGTTATTCGTATAAACTACCCAGGGTTACATACTTCCGGTGGCCAATAGTAAGTACTGTATTTACATACTTCAGAGAAATGATCCTTACTTTTGTTATTCGTATAAACTACCCAGGGTTACCTACTCCCGGTGGCCAATAGTAAGTACTGTATTTACATACTTCAGAGAAATGATCCTTACTTTTGTTATTCGTATAAACTACCCAGGGTTACATGTACATACTCCCGGTGGCCAATAGTAAGTACTGTATTTACATACTTCAGAGAAAAGATCCTTACTTTTGTTATTCGTATAAGCAGACGGATCTTTTTCGCTCGGAGCAGACATTATTTGTGTATCAATTCCGAAGCGTGAGAACTCGTTGTTCCATAAGAACTGCACATACCGGTGAAGTCGATAAATTACACACGGTGTTAGGGTAATTTATTCGACCGCGATTATATTTAACGATCGGGATTTCTCTGGAAAATGCGTCACTTTCATTTTGTCTTACGATTAAAACGACGCACATAAAATGTTCTGTATTCATTATTCCGGGTTTAAATGCTTGATACGACGAACAGCAAATATTTTCGCTTAAAACGAAGACTACGAACTGACAACATGTTAAAACGAAGTAAAGAAATGCTACATTATTATACAAGTTATATAGTTTCGGGTCATCTAAGTTTGTAATCCTAAGCATTAATATCAACAACCCTGCCAATGACTAAATGAAACTTCAGACATCCAAAAAATAGTTTTAATACTTCTCAGTTGACTGCTTATACAAAGTCAGGCGGGAAAAGGGTGTGAATAATGACGAAGTTGAAATTCTCTACAAAGAAACTTCAGACATCCAAAAAATAGTTTTAATACTTCTCAGTTGACTGCTTATACAAAGTCAGGCGAGAAAAGGATGTAAATAATGACGTCAGGAACTTAGGATGATCAGGAAGTTGGAATTCTCTACATGTATATAGTTCTTAAAATCTTTAATCAGTTTCAGCTGATGTCAGCTGTTTACCAAACCAGTTTCCATGTAGTAATGGGAAATGTATCCGAAACTCCTGGCGATGTGATTATGATAATGACTGTGGAGATGGATCTGATGAATTGAATTGTGGTAAGTATTTGAGACGCGTCAGGCGAAAATTGGTCTTGCTTCACCGTCTTTTGATCACAGAGCGGAGAAATGGAAACAGACTAAATTCTAGATTGTGTTGGAAATTAAATCTACAATTCCTTAACATAAAACTGGACAGTCAAGACTCTGTCCAGTCTGTGTATAGAACGCCCGCGTACCTTAACGTAATGTAAAAATGATTTCATTGTATGCGATTGTATCTTTAAAACCGATATCAACGAGTATGTCCCTGACAAACCATTAATGAGATATTCCCAAGATAAGGGCAGTAACTCTTATGGGAATAAATTAATAGAATTATGTAAGGCAAACACATTGCGCATTGTGAACGGACGGTTGTATGACGATTTTTCAGTTGGTAGGGTCACTTACACGAGTAGCCAGGGCGCTGGTGCTATAGATTATGTGCTCACTAACGAATCTTCATTTTCATTGTTGTCGCATTTTGCTGTAGGAGATTTTAATGAATATAGCGATCATGCCCCGATACGTTTTAACCTAAATTTCAACAGTATAGTGCAACCAGATCATGAACGTTGCTACATGCGTGAACGTTTAAGCTGGGGAAGTGTGCATAAGGAGGCATTTAGATCAGGCCTAATAGCCAATCTACCAAACTTTAACCATATACTGGCGTACAATTGTAATAATACAGATTCTTTAGTTACTTCCTTTTCCAACATAATCACGAATGTAGCAGATCCTCTTTTTAAGAAATTGTCACGTATATCAAATTGTTTCGAGGACCGATACAAACATTTAGACAAGAAATGGTTTGATAATGAGTGTAAATCGGCTCGACACAACTATCACACTACTTTACGTAATTATAACATGGATAAATCAGCTACGAACCACCAGTTATTAATTAAGGAACGTAGAAATGATAAGGGTTTGTTGAGAAAAAAACAGCGGCGTCATATATACAACCAATCTGCAGCATTTGAAAATCTAAAGAAAAGTAACCCTCGCCAATTCTGGAGATTTTTCAAATCTCAGACTAATCCTGCTGATCGCAACATTTCACAGGAAGAGTATAAAACATATTTTACCGGTGTGTTTCAAGCAGACGTATCGTCTACAGGAAATACATTGGCTGAAGATTTTTGTGTTTCCCACGATTTTAGCAATCTAGCCCCTTCCTATGAGGAATTGGACCGTCCAATCACTTACACGGAGGTACTCACTTGTATCAAGTCACTGAAGCGTAACAAATCATGTGGAAGTGATGGACTTCTTAACGAGTATTTTTTAGAGTCGTGTGACATATTAGCGGGCCATATTACCGAAGTCTTTAACATAATATTAAATACAGGCTCATTTCCTGAATCATGGACGAAAGGTATTATAGTACCGATCCACAAGAAAGGATCAAGATCAGACGTTAATAATTATAGAGGCATCACCCTTCTCAGCAATTTCGGCAAGTTATTCACGAGCATATTAAATACACGTCTAACTGAATGGTGTTCAGAGTACGGGAAATTATCAGACGCTCAATTCGGGTTTCGTAAAGGGCGATCAACTGTCGATCCAATGTTTATACTCCACTGTTTGGTACAGACATATTTGAGTAAAGGTAATCGTTTATATGCCGCGTTCGTTGACTTTCGTAAATGTTTTGATAGTATTTATAGGAATGGGCTGTGGCTTAAATTGTTCAATGTGGGAGTAGATGGTAAACTTTTGCGCATTATTCGTTCGATGTATAGGTCTGTTAAATCGTGCGTGCGACACTGTAACGAATACTCAGAGTACTTTGATATAGCAGTGGGCCTTAGGCAAGGGGAGACAATTTCACCAATATTATTCAGTCTCTTTATCGAAGACCTTGAGATGTCCTTACAATCCAATTTTGATAGTGGTCTATCTATCCAAGACTTGTGTATAATCACTCTGTTATTTGCTGATGATATGATAATTGTTGCCGAAAATGAGATTGATTTACAACGCTCATTAAATAATTTAAACCAGTACTGCGATAACTGGAAACTCGACGTGAATACAGACAAGACCAAGATCGTGGTTTTTAGAAAACGTGGTAAATTAAAATCCAATGAACAGTGGGTATACGCAGATAACCCAATTGAAATAGTCAACGATTTTAATTACGTAGGATGTACTTTTAATTTCACGGGTTCTTTCACACTTAATAACCAGATGTTGTACGGGAAAGGTCTTAAAGCTATGAATGTTCTACTTTCAAACCTGAAACGTTATAACACATCTCCAAAAGTAGCGCTACAGTTATTCGATGCTTTTGTTACCCCTATACTCTATTATGGTTGCGAAGTCTCTGGGTTTACAAATGCAAACACTCTGGAAAAACTACATTTAAAATTTTGTAAAAGGATTCTTGGGGTAAGACAGTCTACATGTAACGCGGCAGTGTACGGGGAGTTAGGTAGATATCCTCTTTATATTAATCGCTATGTAAGAATTTTACAATACTGGTTTAAACTTATACATACCGATAATCTAATACTATCGTCAATTGCTCAGGATGCCATGCTCGAAAAAAATAATTGGTTCACTAAACTACGTAATCTTTTAAGTAGCCGTGGCTTTGCTTACGTTTGGGACAACCCGTGCTCAGTGAACGCTAAACATTTTACTAATATATTTAAACAAAGGTTAATCGACACATTTTTACAAAAATGGTACCAAGATATTGAGACTGGGCGCACTCTTAGTACATTATATAAGCATTTAAAATCCGATTTTGGTCAGGAAAACTATCTAAACTTAAGTATTAGTAGAAATTTACGCGTTGGTCTCACCAGAATTCGAACATCTGTCCATAAATTACGAATAGATACCGGTAGGTTTGCTGGTGAAAGGGTAGATCGACACGAACGTTTATGCACGTACTGCCAAATGGGCGAAATGGAAGATGAATTCCATTTTATCCTACAATGTCCATACTATTTAGATATTAGATTCAAATTTGTAAAAAAGAAATATTGGAAAAACCCAAATATGTTAAAGTTAGTTGAGCTTTTAAAAACCAATAATAAAGGTGACCTTATCAACCTTTGTAAATGTATTACCTTTTCTTTTCATAAACGCAACAATGATGTGCTTTGATATATATGTATTGTATGTATGTTGATATGTTTAATTTCCTTTCTTTACCAAACTATACACGATGAAATATAGAAACGTATGTACATGGCATACTTTAGTTCCTGTACGTCTTTGACATTGTTTGGATATGATAATACGATATGTGGCAGCATGCATATGTGTATGTAAATAAAGTGATATGATATGCCATATGTCTTTTACTACATATTCATCTGCATGGTATAGTTGGCTATTACCTTTTTAAAGCTTCTAATATGACAAAGCAGTTTGTCCTCCAAAACTATATTCAGACCATTCTTTCCTTGATACACACATATATAAAAAAAATATTGTATATTTGTAAATGACCATAAACTTTGTAAAGTTTGAGTCAATAAAATATTCTGATTCTGATTCTGATTCTGATTCTTAACTCTACGTCCAGAGGATCTTCATTGTAAACTTCATTTCACGTCCGTGAGTCCATCACTCTACGTCCTAAGAATGAAAACTCATAGGGGCTGATTCAAAACAATTATGCCCATGCAACAATTATATACATGTACTGTAGACCTGAATACAGCTGAACACGTTTGTGGAAAGTGAGAATTACCAATATGAAGCAATTCCTCCTTTCGCCACATTGTTTTCAAAAAACGTCTGGCGAAACTGTGTCAAAAAACGCGTAGATACATGTCGGTAAGGGTCAATATCCTTACATCATTACAGAATCTTGAATTCGAAAGATCGAGATTGACCTGTGACCCGTCCAGTAATAAAATGAGCGTTGCTGCAGGAAAACTATTCTTAACGTAATTACCAGTGGGGGCAAAAATGAATGAATGTCCATATTAAAACTGCTTCAAAGAAGATTCATGATACCTTCAAATGACTCATTAGCAAACATCGCAGGGTCAGATCCGACTACCCGGATGCGCTGAGCCTTAGCATACACAAGTACAGACAACCTCTTAGCCGACATCCTCATACTATAGTTTAGAGTCGTCTGCGTCAAAATCAGTTCAAAGGAAAAAATCCATTTTGGAAATTCAGGAGAAAAAACAATGAAGCAAAGGTTGAAAACAGTGCAGACATGGCAAGATTTGCTCGTTTTGAGCACGGTCTCACTTTTTCCACAAGGTTTGCAGAAGCTGTCTGTTAGAAATATCTATGAAAATCCGTCTGTATCAAGGAAGGGGTTAAACATTACAAAGAAAAGTATTACAATTACACCCATCACTTGACGTTGACAGGCCGTTGGTGAATCATTAACTGTTCACAATTCGAGCTGAGGAGACCAACTTACTTTATTCATAAAGGCTGTGAGATCCCTTAGACTACGAAATGACAACATGTTATAACGAAGTAAAGAAATGCTACATTATTTCAAGTTATATAATTTCGGGTCATCTAAGTTTGTAATTCTAAGCATTAATATCAACAACCCTGCCGATGACTAAATGAAACTTTAGACATCCAAACAATAGTTTTAATACTTCTCAGTTGACTGCTTATACAAAGTCACTCGATAAAAGGATGTAAATAATGACGTCAGGAACTTAGGATGATCAGGAATTTGGAATTCTCTAAATGTATATAGTTCTTAAGTCTTCAATACATTTCAGCTAATGTCAGCTGTGTAACAAACAGGTTTAAATGTGGAGATGGGAAATGTATCCTAAACTACTATCGATGTGATAATATTTATAATTGTGGAGATGGATCTGATGAATTGAATTGTGGTAAGTATTTGAGACACGTCAAGTGAAATTGATCTTTCTTTTTCGTTTTTGCATCGCAAAACAGAGAAATGAAAAGAAACTAAATTTTAGATTGTGTTGGAAATTAAATCATATTCCTGTACATAAAAGTGGACAGTCAAGACTCCGTCTAGTCTGTGCATGAACGCCCGCATACCTTTACTCTACGTCAATGGGATCTTCACTGTAAACCCATGGCGACTTCATTTTACGTCCTTCCGAAGAATGAAATCTTATAGGGGCAGATTCAAAACACAGTATGCCTATTGTTATGTATGTGATTAATCAGGAATTTACCATTTCCCGCATATCTGCAGCAGACCCAAACATATGGAAACTTTCTATGAATGGTTGTATGTCCCTACATGTACTGTAGACCTGAATACAGCTGAACACATTTGGAGAAAGGGAGAATTACCAATATGACGCAATTCCTCCTTTCTCCACATTGTTTTCAAAATACGTCTGTTGAAACTGTTTCAAAACGCGTAGATACATGTCGGTAAGGGTCAATATCCTTACATCTTTACAGAATTTTGAATTCGAAAGATCGAGATTGACCTGTGACCCGTCCAGTAATAAAATGAGCGTTGCTGCAGGAAAACTATTCTTAACGTAATTACCGGTGGGGCAAAAATGACTGCACGTCCACGTTAATACTGCTTTACAGAAGATTCTTGAAACCTTCAAATGACTAATTATCAAACATCGCAGGGCCAGATCCGACTTCACGGATGCGCTGAGCCTAAGCATACACAAGTACAGACAACCTCTTAGCCGACATCCTCATACTATAGTTTAGAGTCGTCTGCGTCAAAATCAGTTCAAAGGAAAAGGTACATTTTGGAAAATCAGGGGAAAAAACAATGAAGCAAAGTTTGAAAACAGTGCGGACATGGCGAGATTTGCTCGTTTTGAGCACGGTCTCACTTTTTCCACAATGTTTGCGGTAGCTGTCTGTTAGAGATATCTATGAATATACGTCTGTATCAAGGAAGGGGTTAAACATTACAAAGAGAAGTATTACAATTACACCCATCACGTGACGTTGACAGGCCGTTGGTGAATCATTATTAACTGTTCACAATTTGAATAAAGGAGACCAACTTACTTAATTCATAAAGGCTGTGAGATCCCTTAAAACCAAGACTACGAAATGACAACATGTTATAACGAAGTAAAGAAATGCTACATTATTTCAATTTATATAGTTTCGGGTCATCTAAGTTTGTAATCTTAAGCATTAATATCAATAACCCTGCCTATGACTAAATGAAACTTCAGACATCCAAAAAATAGTTTTAATACTTCTCGGTTGACTGCTTATACAAAGTCACGCGAGAAAATGGTATGAATAATGACGAAGTTGAAATTCTTTACATTTCAATTCGGAAAGTGCTAGGGTATCGCACCCAGGCTCCCTTGTATCTATCATTGTCTGCTCGCCAAACAGTTAATTCTGCACGGCGAGGGTAAATAGAAACAAATAATAATAAATAGACCCTTCATCCCTACCAAATTCGGTCGAAATCCGTTGAATAGTTTTGGCGCTACGCTTGCCACAAACAAACAAACAAACAAACGGACAGAAACGAAGACCGACTTTAAGGGTCTCTAGAAGAGAGAACCAACAGTGCAGACATGGCGAGATTTGCTCGTTTTGAGCACGGTCTCACTTTTTCCACAATGTTTGCGGTAGCTGTCTGTTAGAGATATCTATGAATATACGTCTGTATCAAGGAAGGGGTTAAACATTACTAAGAAAAGTATAACAATTACACCCATCACCTGACGTTAACAGGCCGTTGGTGAATCATTATTAACTGTTCACAATTCGAGGTGAGGAGACCAACTTACTTAATTCATAATGGCTGTGAGATCCCTTAAAACCAAGACTACGAAATAATAACATGTTCTAACGAAGTAAAGAAATGCTACTTTATTTCAAGTTATATAGTTTCGGGGATCCGGAAGTTGTAGTCCGAAGCATTAATATCAACAACCCTGCCGATGACTAAATGAAACTTCAGACATCCAAAAAATAGTTTTAATACTTCTCAGTTGACTGCTTATACAAAGTCAGGCGAGAAAAGGGTGTGAATAATGACGAAATTGAAATTCTCTACATTATATAGTTCTTAAAATCTTTAATCAGTTTCAGCTGATGTCAGCTGTGAACCAGACCAATTTAGATGCAGTAATGGGACATGTATCCCAAACTACTATCGATGTGATAATGATACTGACTGTGAAGATGGATCTGATGAATTGAATTGTGGTAAGTATTTGAGACGCGTCAGGCGAAAATTGGTCTTGCTTCACCGTCTTTTGATCGCAGAACGGGAAATGGAAACAGAATAATTCTAGATTGCGTAGGAAATTAAATCTACAATTCCTTAACATAAAACTGGACAGTCAAGACTCTGTCCAGTCTGTGTATAGAACGCCCGCATACCTTTACTCTACGTCCAGAGGATCTTCACTGTAAACTTCATTTTACGTCCGTGAGTCCATCACTCTACGTCCGAAGAATGAAAACTTATAGGGGCTGATTCAAAACAATTATGGCCATTGTTATGTATGTGATTAATCAGGGATTTACCATTTCTCGCATATCTACAGCAGACGCAAACATATAGAAACTTTCTATAAATGGTTGTAGGTCCCTACATGTACTGTATACCTCAATACAGCTGAACAACTTTGGAGAAAGGGAGAATTACAAATATGACGCAATTCCTCCTTTCGCCACATTGTTTTCAAAAGACGTCTGTTGGTACTGTGTCAAAACGCGTAGATACATGTCGGTAAGGGTCAATATCCTTACATCTTTACAGAATTTTGAATTCGAAAGATCGAGATTGACCTGTGACCCGTCCAGTAATAAAATGAGTGTTGCTGCAGGAAAACTATTCTTAACATAATTACCAGAGGGGAAAAAATGACTGCACGTCTCTGTTAATACTGCTTTGCCGAATATTCTTGAAACCTTTTTAAAAATGACTAATTATCAAACATCGTAGGGTCAGATCAGACTACCCGGATGCGCTGAGCCTAAGCATACACAAGTACAAACAACCTCTTAGCCGACATCCTCATACTATAGTTTAGAGTCGTCTGCGTCAAAATCAGTTCAAAGTAAAAAGTCCATTTTGGAAAATCAGGGAAAAACAATGAAACAAAGTTTGAAAACAGTGCAGACATGGCGAGATTTGCCCGTTTTGAGCACGGTCTCACTTTTTCCACAATGTTTGCAGAAGCTGTCTGTTAGAAATATCTATGAAAATCCGTCTGTATCAAGGAAGGTGTTAAACATTACAAAGAAAAGTATTACAATTACACCCATCACTTGACGTTGACAGGCCGTTAGTGAATCATTAACTGTTCACAATTCGAGCTGAGGAGACCAACTTACTTTATTCATAAAGGCTGTGATATCCCTTAAAACCAAGACTACGAAATGACAACATGTTATAACGAAGTAAAGAAATGCTACATTATTTCAAGTTATATAATTCCGGGTCATCTAAGTTTGTAATCCTAAGCATTAATATCAACAACCATGCCGATGACTAAATGAAACTTTAGACATCCAAACAATAGTTTTAATACTTCTCAGTTGACTGCTTATACAAAGTCAGGCGAGAAAAGGATGTAAATAATGACGTCAGGAACTTAGATTGATCAGGAAGTTGGAATTCTCTACATGTATATAGTTCTTAAATCTTTAATCAATTTCAGCTAATGTCAGCTGTGAACCATACCAGTTTCGATGCAGTAATGGGACATGTATCCCAAACTACTATCGATGTGATTATAATTATAATTGTGAAGATGGATCTGATGAATTGAATTGTGGTAAGTATTTGAGACGCGTCAGGCGAAATGTATCTTTCTTCTCCGTCTTTTGATCGCAGAACGGAGAAATGAAACAGACTAAATTCTAGATTGTGTTGAAATTAAATCTGCCATTCCTGTACATAAAAGCGGACAGTCAAGACTCTGTTCAGTCTGTGCATAGAACGCCCGCGTACCTTTACTCTAGGTTCATAGGATCTTCACTGTAAACCCATGGCGACTTCATTTTACGTCCGTCCGAAGAATGAAAACTTATAGGGGCTGATTCATAACAATTATGCCCATTGTTATGTATGTGATTAATCAGGGATTTACCATTTCCCGCATATCTGCAGCAGACGCAAACATATGGAAACTTTCTATAAATGGTTGTAGGGCCCTACATGTACTGTAGACCTGAATACAGCTGAACACATTTGGAGAAAGGGAGAATTACAAATATGACGCAATTCCTCCTTTCGCCACATTGTTTTCAAAAGACGTCTGTTGAAACTGTGTCAAAACGCGTAGATACATGTCGGTAAGGGTCAATATCCTTACATCTTTACAGAATTTTGAATTCGAAAGATCGAGATTGACCTGTGACCCGTCCAGTAATAAAATGAGTGTTGCTGCAGGAAAACTATTCTTAACATAATTACCAGAGGGAAAAAAATGACTGCACGTCTCTGTTAATACTTCTTTGCCGAATATTCTTGAAACCTTTTTAAAAATGACTAATTATCAAACATCGCAGGGTCAGATCCGACTACCCGGATGAGCTGAGCCTAAGCATACACAAGTACAAACAACCTCTTAGCCGACATCCTCATACTATAGTTTAGAGTCGTCTGCGTCAAAATCAGTTCAAAGTAAAAAGTCCATTTTGGAAAATCAGGGAAAAACAATGAAACAAGGTTTGAAAACAGTGCAGACATGGCGAGATTTGTTCGTTTTGAGCACGGTCTCACTTTTTCCACAATGTTTGCAGAATCTGTCTGTTAGAAATATCTATGAAAATCAGTCTGTATCAAGGAAGGGGGTTAAACATTACAAAGAAAAGTATTACAGTTACACCCATCACTTGACGTTGACAGGCCGTTGGTGAATCATTAACTGTTCACAATTCGAGCTGAGGAGACCAACTTACTTTATTCATAAAGGCTGTGAGATCCCTTAAAATCAAGACTACGAAATGACAACATGTTATAACGAAGTAAAGAAATGCTACATTATTTCAAGTTATATAATTCCGGGTCATCTAAGTTTGTAATCCTAAGCATTAATATCAACAACCCTGCCGATGACTAAATGAAACTTTAGACATCAAACAATAGTTTTAATACTTCTCAGTTGACTGCTTATACAAAGTCAGGCGAGAAAAGAATGTAAATAATGACGTCAGGAACTTAGGATGATCAGGAGGTTGGAATTCTCTACATGTATATAGTTCTTAAATCTTTAATCAATTTCAGCTAATGTCAGCTGTGAACCATACCAGTTTCGATGCAGTAATGGGACATGTATCCCAAACTACTATCGATGTGATTATAATTATAATTGTGAAGATGGATCTGATGAATTGAATTGTGGTAAGTATTTGAGACGCGTCAGGCGAAATGTATCTTTCTTCTCCGTCTTTTGATCGCAGAACGGAGAAATGAAACAGACTAAATTCTAGATTGTGTTGAAATTAAATCTGCCATTCCTGTACATAAAAGCGGACAGTCAAGACTCTGTTCAGTCTGTGCATAGAACGCCCGCGTACCTTTACTCTAGGTTCATAGGATCTTCACTGTAAACCCATGGCGACTTCATTTTACGTCCGTCCGAAGAATGAAAACTTATAGGGGCTGATTCATAACAATTATGCCCATTGTTATATATGTGATTAATCAGGGATTTACCATTTCCTGCATATCTGCAGCAGACGCAAACATATGGAAACTTTCTATAAATGGTTGTAGGGCCCTATATGTACTGTAGTCCTGAATACAGCTGAACAAATTTGGAGAAAGGGAGAATTACCAATATGACGTAATTCCCCCTTTCGCCACATTGTTTTCAAATGACGTCTGTTGAAACTGTGTCAAAAAACGCGTAGATCCATGTCGGTTAGGGTCAATATCCTTACATCATTACAGAATCTTTAATTCGAAAGGTCGAGATTGACCAGTGACCCGTCCAGCAATAAAATGAGCGTTGCTGCAGGAAAACTATTCTTAACGTAATTACCAGTAGTGCAAAAATGACGGCATGTCCATATTAAAACTGCTTTACAGAAGATTAATGATACCTTCAAATGACTAATTAGCAAACATCGCAGGGTCAGATCCGACAAACCGGATGCGCTGAGCCTTAGCATACACAAGTACAGATAACCTCTTAGCCGACATCCTCATACTATAGTTTAGAGTCGTATGCGTCAAAATCAGATAAAAAGAAAAAGTAAATTTTGGAAAATCATTGGAAAACAATGAAACAAAGTTTGAAAAGAAGCATACTGTGACGATGGTTCTCTCTTGTCTCTACTCTCACGACACCGCACGAATAATGAAACAAGCTATCGAGTTGTCGCGAGAACAGCGTCAAATTCACTTGAATATTTCTTCTCCTCGTGTAAAAGTACGGGAAACGGAAGTTGTAATGGCTATGTGAAGTGCTCTCTGGTTGGTCGATATTTGGTCGTGTCCGGAATTTTAGCCAATCAGCGATCAGGTAATAGGAAACCATTTCTGTTTGTGTCGATATATTTAGTTTTGACGAGTCTGTGTTTTCCGCGGAAATGGTACCCCTTACGGCAACTCAAATATTAAGAAAACAAAGAGACGGATCAAAAATCGGGACGATTATTTGATGTAGCAACTGATGGGCTACACAACGCAAACCAGTGTTCGTCCGTTTACATAGCAACGGTGGTTTCAATGGCGACCAAACTACAAAAGGAACAACTAAAGCCTAGACCCTTCATCCCTACCAAGTTTGGTCGAAATCCGTTGAATAGTTTTGTCGCTACGCTTGCCACAAACAAACAAACAAACAAACGGACAGAAACGAAGACCGACTTTAAGTGTCTCTAGAAGAGAGAACCAACAGTGCAGACATGGCGAGATTTGCTCGTTTTGAGCACGGTCTCACTTTTTCCACAATGTTTGCGGTAGCTGTCTGTTAGAGGTATCTATGAAAATCCGTCTGTATCAAGGAAGGGGTTAAACATTACAAAGAAAAGTATTACAATTACACCCATCACTTGACGTTGACAGGCAGTTGGTGAATCATTATTAACTGTTCATAATTCGAATAGAGTTGACCAACTTACTTAAGTCATAATGGCTGTGAGATCCCTTAAAACCAAGACTACGAAATGATAACATGTTATAACGAAGTAAAGAAATGCTACATTATTTCAAGTTATATAGTTTCGGGTCTCCGGAAGTTCGTAATCCTTAGCATTAATATCAACAACCCTGCCGATGACTAAATGAAACTTCAGACATCCAAAAAATAGTTTTAATACTTCTCAGTTAACTGCTTATACAAAGTCAGGCGAGAAAAGGGTGTGAATAATGACGAAATTGAAATTCTCTACATTATATAGTTCTTAAAATCTTTAATCAGTTTCAGCTGATGTCAGCTGTGAACCAGACCAATTTAGATGCAATAATGGGACATGTATCCCAAACTACTATCGATGTGATAATGATACTGACTGTGGAGATGGATCTGATGAATTGAATTGTGGTAAATATTTGAGACGCGTCAGGCGAAAATTAGTCTTGCTTCTCCGTCGTTTGATCAAAGAGCGGGGAAATGGAAACAGACTTAATTCTAGATTGTGTAGGAAATTAAATCTACAATTCCTTAACATAAAACTGGACAGTCAAGGTTCTGTCCAGTCTGTGTATAGAACACCCGCGTACCTTTACTCTACGTCCAGAGGATCTTCACTGTAAACTTCATTTTACGTCCGTGAGTCCATCACTCTACGTCCTAAGAATGAAAACTCATAGGGGCTGATTCAAAACAATTATGCCCATTGTTATGTATGTGATTAATCAGGGATTTACCATTTCCTGCATATCTGCAGCAGACGCAAACATATGGAAACTTTCTATAAATGGTTGTAGGGCCCTACATGTACTGTATACCTGAATACAGCTGAACACATTTTGGGGAAAGGGAGAATTACAAATATGACGCAATTCCTCCTTTCGCAACATTGTTTTCAAAAGACGTCTGTTGAAACTGTGTCAAAACGCGTAGATACATGTCGGTAAGGGTCAATATCCTTACATCTTTACAGAATCTTGAATTCGAAAGATCGAGATTGACCTGTGACCCGTCCAGTAATAAAATGAGTGTTGTTGCAGGAAAACTATTCTTAACGTAATTATAAGTGGGGCAAAAATGACTGCACGTCCATATTAAAACTGCTTTACAGAAGATTCATGATACCTTCAAATGACTAATTAGCAAACATCGCAGGGCCAGATCCGACTACCCGGATGAGTTGAGCCTAAGCATACACAAGTACAGACATCTTAGCCGACATCCTCATACTATAGTTTAGAGTCGTCTGCGTCAAAATCAGTTCAAAGGAAAAAGTAAATTTTGGAAAATCTTGGGGAAACAATGAAACAAAGTTTGAAAACAGTGCGGAAATGGCAAGATTTTCTCGTTTTGCTCGATGTTTGCGGTAGCAGTCTGTTAGAGATATCTATGAATATCCGTCTGTATCAAGGAAGGGGTTAAACATTACAAAGAAAAGTATTACAATTACACCCATCACTTGACGTTAACAGGCCGTTGGTGAATCATTATTAACTTTTCACAATTCGAAAAGAGGAGACCAACTTACTTAATTCATAATGGCTGTGAGATCCCTGAAAACCAAGACTTCGAAATGATAACATGTTATAACGAAGTAAAGAAATGCTACATTATTTCAAGTTATATAATTCCGGGTCATCTAAGTTTGTAATCCCAACAACCCTGCCGATGACTAAATGAAACTTCAGACATCCAAAAAATATAATACTTCTCAGTTGACTGCTTATACAAAGTCAGTCGAGAAAATGGTGTGAATAATGACGAAATTTAAATTCTCTACATTATATAGTTCTTATCTTAAATCAGTTTCAGCTGATGGCAGCTGTGAACCAGACCAATTTAGATGCGGTAATGGGAAATGTATCTTAAACTACTATCGATGTGATAATGATACTGACTGTGAAGATGGATCTGATGAATTGAATTGTGGTAAGTATTTGAGACGCGTCAGGCGAAAATTGGTCTTGCTTCTCCGTCTTTTGATCACAGAGCGGGAAAATGGAAACAGACTAAATTCTAGATTGTGTAGGAAATTAAATCTACAATTCCTTAACATAAAACTGGACAGTCAAGACTCTGTCCAGTCTGTGTATAGAACGCCCGCGTACCTTTACTCTACGTCCAGAGGATCTTCACTGTAAACTTCATTTCACGTCCGTGAGTCCATCACTCTACGTCCTAAGAATGAAAACTCATAGGGATTGATTCAATACAATTATGCCCATTGTTATATATGTGATTAATCAGGGATTTACCATTTCCTGCATATCTCCAGCAGACGCAAACATATGGAAACTTTCTATAAATGGTTGTAGGGCCCTATATGTACTGTAGTCCTGAATACAGCTGAACAAATTTGGAGAAAGGGAGAATTACCAATATGACGTAATTCCCCCTTTCGCCACATTGTTTTCAAATGACGTCTGTTGAAACTGTGTCAAAAAACGCGTAGATCCATGTCGGTTAGGGTCAATATCCTTACATCATTACAGAATCTTTAATTCGAAAGGTCGAGATTGACCAGTTACCCGTCCAGTAATAAAATGAGCGTTGCTGCAGGAAAACTAACCTTAATGTAATTACCAGTGGGGCAAAAATGACTGCACGTCCATATTAAAACTGCTTTACAGAAGATTCATGATACCTTCAAATGCCTAATTAGCAAACATCGCAGGGTCAGATCCGACTACCTGGATGCGCTGAGCCTTAGCATACACAAGTACAGACAACCTCTTAGCCGACATACTATAGGTTAGAGTCGTCTGCGTCAAAATCAGTTCAAAGGAAAAAGTAAATTTTGGAAAATAATGGGAAAACAATGAAACAAAGTTTAAAAACAAGCATACTGCGACGATGGTGCTCTCTTGTCTCTACTCTCACGACACCGCACGAATAATGAAACAAGCTATCGAGTTGTCGCGAGAACAGGGTCAAATTCACTTGAATATTTCTTCTCCTCGTGTAAAAGTACGGGAAACGGAAGTTGTAATGGCTATGTGAAGTGCTCTCTGGTTGGTCGATATTTGGTCGTGTCCGGATTTTTAGCCAATCAGCGATCAGGTAATAGGAAACCATTTCTGTTTGTGTCGATATATTTAGGTTTGATGTGTCTGTGTTTTCCGCGGAAATGGTACCCCTTACGGCAACTCAAATATTAGGAAAACAAAGAGACGGATCAAAACTCGGGACAATCAATCGATGAAGCAACTGATGGGCTACACAACGCACACCAAGTGGTTTCTAAATTCGAGAAACTGTGGGAGGAGATAGTTTTCGCAGGAAAAGCGGTTTTCGCCCATTTCCATGGCAACGGTGGTTTCTATGGCGACCATACTATAAAAGGAACAACTAGAGCCTAGACCCTTCATCCCTACCTAGTTTGGTCGAAATCCGTTGAATAGTTTTGTCGCTACGCTTGCCCTAACAAACAAACAAACAAACAGACAGAAACGAAGACCGACTTTAAGGGTCTCTAGAAGGGAGAACTAACATTGCAGACATGGCGAGATTTGCTCGTTTTAAGCACGGTCTCACTATTTCCACAATGTTTGCGGTAGCTGTCTGTTAGAGATATCTATGGATATCCGTCTGTATCAAAGAAAGGGTTAAACATTACAAAGAAAAGTATTACAATTACACCCATCACTTGACGTTAACAGGCCGTTGGTGAATTATTATTAACTTTTCACAATTCGAATAGAGGAGACCAACTTACTTAATTCATAATGGCTGTGAGATCCCTTAAAACCAAGACTACGAAATGATAACATGTTATAACGAAGTAAAGAAATGCTACATTATTTCAAGTTATATAGTTTCGGGTCTCCGGAAGTTCGTAATCCTTAGCATTAATATCAACAACCCTGCCGATGACTAAATGAAACTTCAGACATCCAAAAAATAGTTTTAATACTTCTCAGTTGACTGCTTATACAAAGTCAGGCGAGAAAATGGTGTGAATAATGACGAAATTGAAATTCTCTACATTATATAGTTCTTATCTTTAATCAGTTTCAGCTGATGTCAGCTGTGAACCAGACCAATTTAGATGCAGTAATGGGAAATGTATCTTAAACTACTATCGATGTGATAATGATACTGACTGTGGAGATGGATCTGATGAATTGAATTGTGGTAAGTATTTGAGACGCGTCAGGCGAAAATTGGTCTTGCTTCTCCGTCTTTTGATCACAGAGCGGGAAAATGGAAACAGACTAAATTCTAGATTGTGTAGGAAATTAAATCTACAATTCCTTAACATAAAACTGGACAGTCAAGACTCTGTCCAGTCTGTGTATAGAACGCCCGCGTACCTTTACTCTACTTCCAGAGGATCTTCACTGTAAACTTCATTTCACGTCCGTGAGTCCATCACTCTACGTCCTAAGAATGAAAACTCATAGGGATTGATTCAATACAATTATGCCCATTGTTATATATGTGATTAATCAGGGATTTACCATTTCCTGCATATCTCCAGCAGACGCAAACATATGGAAACTTTCTATAAATGGTTGTAGGGCCCTATATGTACTGTAGTCCTGAATACAGCTGAACAAATTTGGAGAAAGGGAGAATTACCAATATGACGTAATTCCCCCTTTCGCCACATTGTTTTCAAATGACGTCTGTTGAAACTGTGTCAAAAAACGCGTAGATCCATGTCGGTTAGGGTCAATATCCTTACATCATTACAGAATCTTTAATTCGAAAGGTCGAGATTGACCAGTTACCCGTCCAGTAATAAAATGAGCGTTGCTGCAGGAAAACTAACCTTAATGTAATTACCAGTGGGGCAAAAATGACTGCACGTCCATATTAAAACTGCTTTACAGAAGATTCATGATACCTTCAAATGCCTAATTAGCAAACATCGCAGGGTCAGATCCGACTACCTGGATGCGCTGAGCCTTAGCATACACAAGTACAGACAACCTCTTAGCCGACATACTATAGGTTAGAGTCGTCTGCGTCAAAATCAGTTCAAAGGAAAAAGTAAATTTTGGAAAATCATGGGAAAACAATGAAACAAAGTTTAAAAACAAGCATACTGCGACGATGGTTCTCTCTTGTCTCTACTCTCACGACACCGCACGAATAATGAAACAAGCTATCGAGTTGTCGCGAGAACAGCGTCAAATTCACTTGAATATTTCTTCTCCTCGTGTAAAAGTACGGGAAACGGAAGTTGTAATGGCTATGTGAAGTGCTCTCTGGTTGGTCGATATTTGGTCGTGTCCGGATTTTTAGCCAATCAGCGATCAGGTAATAGGAAACCATTTCTGTTTGTGTCGATATATTTAGTTTTGATGTGTCTGTGTTTTCCGCGGAAATGGTACCCCTTACGGCAACTCAAATATTAGGAAAACAAAGAGACGGATCAAAACTCGGGACAATCAATCGATGAAGCAACTGATGGGCTACACAACGCACACCAAGTGGTTTCTAAATTCGAGAAACTGTGGGAGGAGATAGTTTTCGCAGGAAAAGCAGTTTTCGCCCATTTCCATGGCAACGGTGGTTTCTATGGCGACCATACTACAAAAGGAACAACTAGAGCCTAGACCCTTCATCCCTAGCCAGTTTGGTCGAAATCCGTTGAATAGTTTTGTCGCTACGCTTGCCCTAACAAACAAACAAACAAACAGACAGAAACGAAGACCGACTTTAAGGGTCTCTAGAAGGGAGAACCAACATTGCAGACATGGCGAGATTTGCTCGTTTTAAGCACGGTCTCACTAATTCCACAATGTTTGCGGTAGCTGTCTGTTAGAGATATCTATGAATATCCGTCTGTATCAAAGAAAGGGTTAAACATTACAAAGAAAAGTATTACAATTACACCCATCACTTGACGTTAACAGGCCGTTGGTGAATTATTATTAACTTTTCACAATTCGAATAGAGGAGACCAACTTACTTAATTCATAATGGATGTGAGATCCCTTAAAACCAAGACTACGAAATGATAACATGTTATAACGAAGTAAAGAAATGCTACATTATTTCAAGTTATATAGTTTCGGGTCTCCGGAAGTTCGTAATCCTTAGCATTAATATCAACAACCCTGCCGATGACTAAATGAAACTTCAGACATCCAAAAAATAGTTTTAATACTTCTCAGTTGACTGCTTATACAAAGTCAGGCGAGAAAATGGTGTGAATAATGACGAAATTGAAATTCTCTACATTATATAGTTCTTATCTTTAATCAGTTTCAGCTGATGTCAGCTGTGAACCAGACCAATTTAGATGCAGTAATGGGAAATGTATCTTAAACTACTATCGATGTGATAATGATACTGACTGTGGAGATGGATCTGATGAATTGAATTGTGGTAAGTATTTGAGACGCGTCAGGCGAAAATTGGTCTTGCTTCTCCGTCTTTTGATCACAGAGCGGGGAAATGGAAACAGACTAAATTCTAGATTGTGTAGGAAATTAAATCTACAATTCCTTAACATAAAACTGGACAGTCAATACTCTGTCCAGTCTGTGTATAGAACGCCCGCGTACCTTTACTCTACTTCCAGAGGATCTTCACTGTAAACTTCATGTTACGTCCGTGAGTCATTCACTCTACGTCCTAAGAATGAAAACTCATAGGGGCTGATTCAAAACAAGTATGCCCATTGTTTTGTATGTGATTAATCAGGGATTTACCATTTCCTGCATATCTGCAGCAGACGCAAACATGTGGAAACTTTCTATAAATGGTTGTAGGGCCCTACATGTACTGTATACCTGAATTCAGCTGAACACATTTTGGGAAAAGGGAGAATTACAAATATGACGCAATTCCTCCTTTCGCCACATTGTTTTCAAAAGACGTCTGTTGAAACTGTGTCAAAACGCGTAGATACATGTCGGTAAGGGTCAATATCCTTACATCATTACAGGATCTTGAATTCGAAAGGTCGAGATTGACCTGTGACCCGTCCAGTAATAAAATGAGCGTTGCTGCAGGAAAGCTATTCTTAACGTAATTACCAGTGGGGCAAACATGACTGCACGTCCATATTAAAACTGCTTTACAGAAGATTCATGATACCTTCAAATGACTGATTATCAAACATCGCAGGGCCAGATCCGAGTACCCGGATGCGCTGAGCCTTAGCATACACAAGCACAGACAACCTCTTAGCCGACATACTATAGTTTAGAGTCGTCTGCGTCAAAATCAGTTCAAAGGAAAAAGTACATTTTGGAAAATCATGGGAAAAGAATGAAACAACGTTTTAAAAACAGTGCAGACGTGGGGAGATTTGCTCGTTTTGAGCACGGTCTCACTTTTTCCACAATGTTTGCGGAAGCTGTCTGTTAGAAATATTTATGAAAATTCGTCTGTATCAAGAAGGGGTTAAACATTACAAAGAAAAGTATTACAATTACACCCATCACTTGACGTTAACAGGCCGTTGGTGAATCATTATTAACTTTTCACAATTCGAAAAGAGGAGACCAACTTACTTATATCATAATGGCTGTGAGATCCCTTAAAACCAAGACTACGAAATGATAACATGTTATAACGAAGTAAAGAAATGCTACATTATTTCAAGTTACATTCGGGTCACCGGAGTTCGTAATCCTAAGCATTAATATAAACAACCCTGCCGTTGACTTAATGAAACTTCAGACATCCAAACAATAGTTTTAATACTTCTCGGTTGACTGCTTATACAAAGTCAGGCGAGAAAAGTGTATGAATAATGACGAAGTTGAAATTCTCTACATTACATAGTTCTTAAATCTTTAATCAATTTCAGCTGATGTCAGCTGTGAACCAAACCAGTTTCGATGCAGTAATGGGACATGTATCCCAAACTACTATCGATGTGATTATGATAATAATTGTGGAGATGGATCTGATGAATTGGATTGTGGTAAGTATTTGAGACACGTCAGGCGAAATGTATCTTTCTTCTCCGTCTTTTGATCGCAGAACGGAGAAATGAAACAAACTAAATTCTAGGTTGTGTTGGAAATTAAATCTACAATTCCTGTACATAAAAGCGGACAGTCAAGACTCTGTTCAGTCTGTGCATAGAACGCCCGCGTACCTTTACTCTAGGTTCATAGGATCTTTACCGTAAACCCATGGAGACTTCATTTTACGTCCGTCCGAAGAATGAAAACTTATAGGGGCTGTTTCAAAACAATTATGCCCATTGTTATGTATGTGATTAATCAGGGATTTACCATTTCCCGCATAGCTGCAGCAGACGCGAACATATGGAAACTTTCTATAAATGGTTGTAGGGCCCTACATGTACTGTAGACCTGAATACAGCTGAACAAATTTGGAGAAAGGGAGAATTACAAATATGACGCAATTCCTTCTTTCGCCACATTGTTTTCAAAAGACGTCTGTTGAAACTGTGTCAAAACGCGTAGATACATGTCGGTAAGGGTCAATATCCTTACATCTTTACAGAATTTTGAATTCTAAAGATCGAGATTGACCTGTGACCCGTCCAGTAATAAAATGAGTGTTGCTGCAGGAAAACTATTCTTAACATAATTACCAGACGGAAGAAAATGACTACACGTCTCTGTTAATACTGCTTTGCCTGAGGATTCATGATACCTTCAAATGACTAATTATCAAACATCGCAGGGTCAGATCCGACTACCCGGATGCGCTTAGCCTTATAAGGCATACACAAGTACAGACAACCTCTTAGCGGACATACTATAGTTTACAGTCGTCTGCGTCAAAATTAGTTCAAAGGAAAAAGTACATTTTGGAAAATCATGGGAAAAGAATGAAACAACGTTTTAAAAACAGTGCAGACGTGGGGAGATTTGCTCGTTTTGAGCACGGTCTCATTTTTCCCACAATGTTTGCGGTAGCTGTCTGTTAGAGATATCTATGAATATCCATCTGTATCAAGGAAAGGGTTAAACATTACAAAGAAAAGTATTACATTTACACCCATCACTTGACGGTGACAGGCCGATGGTGAATCATTAACTGTTCACAATTCGAATAGAGGAGACCAACTTACTTAATTCATAATGGCTGTGAGATCCCTTAAAACCAAGACTACGAAATGACAACATGTTATAACGAAGTAAAGAAACTCTACATTATTTCAAGTTACATCCGGGTCTCCGGAAGTTCGTAATCCTAAGCATTATATCAACAACCCTGCCGATGACTGAATGAAACATCAGACATCCTAAAATAGTTTTAAATTACTTCTCAGTTGACCGCTTATACAAAGTCTCTTGCGAAAAGTATGTGAATAATGACGTCAGAGACTAAGGATAATCAGGTAGATGGAATTCTCTAAATGTATATAGTTCTGAGATCTTTAATCAATTTCAGATAATGTCAGCTGTAAACGAAACCAGTTTCGATGTAGTAGTGGGCAATGTATAAACATCATCAATCGATGTGATAATGATTATAATTGTAGAGATGGATCTGATGAATTGGATTGTGGTAAGTATTTGAGACGCGTCTGGCGAAAATTTATCTTTCTCCTCCGTCGTTTGATCACAAAGCGGGAAATGGAAACAGACTAAATTCTAGATTGTGTTGAAATTAAATCTACAATTCCTGTACAGAAAAGCGGACAGTCAATACTCTGTCCCGTCTGTGTACAGAACACCCGCGTACCTTTACTCTACGTCCATGGGATCTTCACTGTAAACCCATGGCGACTTTATTTCACGTTCAGGAGTCCATCACTCTACGTCCTTGAGACTTTCAGAGTAAATCCTTTGAGCTTTAGATTTGCGTCTGTTAGACTTTCACTATCCGCCCATAGTACATTGGCGTAACGTCAGTGGCGCTAATACTACATGTATGCGTTCGTCAAATGTTCCCTGAAAATCCACAAGGTCATGACTGTTCGTCCGACGGGATTTTAAAGTACGTCCTTGTGGCCATCACTGTACGTCCATGGGATATTTAATGTACGCCTATGGGACATTCACTGTTCGTCCATGGGACTGCACTGTACATTAGAAGGCATTTACTGTACGTCCATGGGACTGCACTGTACATAAGAGGGGCATTTACTGTACGTCCATGGAGGCTGCACTGTATATTATAGAGGCATTTACTGTACGTCCATGTGAATGCACTGTACATAATAGGGGCATTTACTGTACTTCCATGGGGCTGCATTGTATATTAGAGGGGCATTAACTGTACGTCCATGGGACTGCACTGTATATTAGAGGTGCATTTACTGTACGTCCATGGGACTGCGCTGTACATTATAGTGGCATTTACTGTACGTCCATGTGAATGCACTGTATATTATAGTGGAATTTCTGTACGTTCATGGGGCTGCACCGTATATTATAGAGCCATTTACTGTACGTCCATGTGAATGCACTGTACATAATAGGGGCATTTACTGTACTTCCACGGGGCTGCATTGTATATTAGAGGGGGAGGGGGAATTTACTGTACGTCCATGGGACTGTACTGTACATTAGGGGTGGCATTTACTGAACGTCCATGCGAATGCACTGTACATAATAGGGGCATTTACTGTACGTCCATGTGAATGCACTGTACATTATAGTGGCATTTATTGTACGTCCAAAGGAATGCACTGTATATTAGAGGGATATTTAATGTATGTCCATGGGACTGCACTGTACATTAGAGAGGCATTTCCTGTACGTCCATTAGGCTGCACTCTACATAAGAGGAACAATTACTGTACGTCCATGGGACTAAACTGTACATTATAGTGGCATTTACTGTACGTCCATGTGAATGCACTGTATATTATAGTGGCATTTATTGTACGTCCATGGGGATGCACTGTATATTATAGAGGCATTTACTGTACGTACATGTGAATGCACTGTACATAATAGGAGCATTTACTGTACTTCCACGGGGCTGCATTGTATATTAGAGGGGGAGGGGGAATTTACTGTACGTCCATGGGACTTCACTGTACATTAGGGGTGGCATTTACTGTACGTCCATGTGAATGCACTGTACATAATAGGGGCATTTACTGTACGTCCATGTGAATGCACTGTACATTATAGTGGCATTTACTGTACGTCCAAAGGACTGCACTGTATATTAGAGGGATATTTAATGTATGTCAATGGGACTGCAATGTACATTAGAGAGGCATTTACTGTACGTCAATTAGGCTGCACTGTACATAAGAGGGGAAATTACTGTACGTCCATGAGACTGCACTGTACATTAGAGCAGCATTTACTGTACGTCCATGGGAATGCATTGGTTATTAGAGGGGCGTTTACTGTACATCCATGGGGCTGCACCGTACGTCAAGATCCGTCCATTGGGCTTTCATTGTAGGTCCACGGGGCTGCATTGTATATTAGAGGGGGAGGGGGAATTTACTGTACGTCCATGGGACTTCACTGTACATTAGGGGTGGCATTTACTGTACGTCCATGTGAATGCACTGTACATAATAGGGGCATTTACTGTACGTCCATGTGAATGCACTGTACATAATAGTGGCATTTACTGTACGTCCAAAGGACTGCACTGTATATTAGAGGGATATTTAATGTATGTCAATGGGACTGCACTGTACATTAGAGAGGCATTTACTGCACGTCCATTAGGCTGCACTGTACATAAGAGGGGCAATTACTGTAAGTCCATGGGACTGCACTGTACATTAGAGCAGCATTTACTGTACGTCCATGGGAATGCATTGGTTATTAGAGGGGCGTTTACTGTACATCCATGGGGCTGCACCGTACGTCAAGGTCCGTCCATTGGGCTTTCATTGTAGGTCCACGGGGCCTTTACTGTACGTCCTTATATAATTTTCATTGTACGTCAGTATTATTAAACGCGGCTCGTTTCAGTTATATTATGTGACATCACACAGGTTTGGACATTGCTCTCTTTTTAAATTGAAGACAGATTATATCCGTCCCTTTGGGTGTTTCAACTCAAACGGCGTGAGTACTGGTTATGTCTCTAGGAAGCAGACATCGAGCGCGACTAATATAAGTTAAAAGCTTATTTCGCAATCGATGTATAATAAATAATATTAAACTAAATAAAAACAATTGAAAGCTTATTTCAAAATTAATTGTTAAAACTGTATTAATCATTTTTTTTTATACCGCAGTAAAAGCCTGTAAAGAGGAAGAGTTCACATGTGAAAATGGAAACTGTATTTATCACCAATTTACTTGTGATGGAGATGTTGATTGTTTAGATAACTCATAGGGGCTGATTCAAAACAATTATATGGATTAACCATCTCCTGCATATCTGCAGCAGACGCAAACATATGGAAACTCTCTATAATTGGTTGTAGGGCCCTACATAAACTGTAGTACTGAATACAGCTGAACACGTTTGGGGAAAGTGAGAATTACCAATATGAAGCAATTCCTCCTTTCGCCACATTCATTTCTAAAGACGTCTGTTTAAATTCCGTCAAAATGCGTAGATACATGTCACTAAGAGTCAATATGCTTACATTTTTACAGAATCTTCCATTCAGAAATAGAATGAGCATTGCTGCAGGAAAACTAATCTTAACGTAATTATCATTGAGGAAAAACATTACTGCACGTCCATGTTAATACTGCTTTACCGAAGATTCTTGATACCTTCAAATTACTAATTATCAAACATTGCAGGGCCAGATCCGACTACCCTGATGCGCTGAGCCTTAGCATACACAAGTACAGACAACCTCTTAGCCGACATCCTCATATTATAGTTTAGAGTCGTCTGCGTCAAAATCAGTTAAAAGGAAAAATTAAATTTTGGAAAATCATGGGAAAACAATGAAACAACGTTTGAAAACAGTGCAGACATGGCGAGATTTGCTCGTTTTGAGCACGGTCTCATTTTTCCCAAAATGTTTGCGAAAGCAGTCTGTTAGAGATATCTATGAATATCCGTTTGTATCAAGGAAGGTGTTAAACATTACAAAGAAATATATTACAATTACACCCATCACTTGACGTTTACAGGTCGTTGGTAAATCATTAACTGTTCATAATTCGAGCTGAGGAGAACTACTTACTTAATTCATAATGGCTATGAGATCCCTTAAAACCAAGACACGAAATGACAACTTGTTATAACGAAGTAAAGAAATGCTACATTATTTCAAGTGCCATAATTTCGGGCCATCTAAGTTTGTAATCCTAAGCATTGACATTAATAACCCTGCCTATGACTAAATGAAACTTCAGACATCCTAAAAAAGTTTTATAACACTTCTCAGTTGACTGCTAATACAAAGTCTCGCGAGAAAAGTATGTGAATAATGACGTCAGAAACTTAGGATAATCATGAAGTTGGAATCCTTTACATGTATATAGCTCTTAAATCTGTAATCAATTTTAGCTAATGTCAGCTGTGTACCACACAAGTTTCGATGTGGAGATGGGAAATTTATACACAAATACTATCTATGTGATGATTATAATAATTGTGAAGATGGATCCGATGAATTGGATTGTGGTAAGTATTTGAGATACGTCAGGCGAAAATTGTTACTCCGTTTTTGCATCACAGAGCGGGGAACTGGAAAAAAATTAATTCTAGATTGTATAGGAAATTAAATCTACAATTCCTTTAATTAAACGCGGACAATCAAGACTCCGTCAAGTATGTGCATAGAACGCCCGCGGGACATTCACTCTACGTCCACGGGACCGTCACTGTAAACCCATGGCGATATCATTTTACGTCCGTGAGTATTTCATATTTCGTCAGTGATACTTTCATTGTGCGTTTGTGAGACCCCGTGAGACTTCCGCGATGTGAGACTCTCACTTTAAGTTCGTGAGACATTCGTAATACCTTTAGTGTATGCCATTGATTCTTTCATTGTTCATCAGTGGTATTTTCTCTATTTTCTCCTATGGTGCTTTGAATGTATGTATATCCGGGACTTTTATTTTATGTCCATGTCATGGACCTTCAATGTAGAGGGACCTTCAATGTATATTCATTGGGCTTTTGTACGTTGGACTTTCACTGTAAGTTCGTGCTGCTTTCACTGACAATTTCACTGCTCTTCTTATGGACTTTCATATTCCCGTGTTGCTTGCACTGTTCACCCGCTGACAATTTCACTGTACCCCCGTGACAATTTCACTGTACCCCCGTGACAATTTTACTGTACGTTCGTTGCATTTTCAATGTTCGTCTGATTGTCATGAACCTTCAATGGAGGTTCATTGGGCTTTTGTACGTTGGACTTTCACTGTAAGTGCGTTCTGCTTTCATTGGCAATTATGAACTTTCATATGCGCGTGTTGCTTGCATTGTTCCCCCGCTGGAAATTTCACTGTACCTCCGTGACAATTTCACTGTACCCCTGTGACAATTTCACTACCCCCGAGACAATTTTACTGTACGTCCGTTGCATTTTTAAATTTCGTCTGATTGTTCGTCTTAAATTTACCTCCGTTGAGCTTTCACTGTAGGTCTGTGGGACCTTCACTGTACGTTCTCGGGGGTATCACTATAGTCAAAGGTGCCTTCAATTTACATTGTGCCGACTAGGGACTTTCGCTGTATCATTCACCCTGCCTTTAATTGTGCATCCAGGACTTTCATTTTCGACCATAGGACATTCAATGTACGTGCTTGGGGATTTTGATGTATGTCCTCGGTACTTTAACCATAAATCAAGGTTTCTTTCACCGTTCCCCCGTGAGATTAAACTTTCAATGTCAATGGTATCCCCACTTTACATTCTTATATTGTTTTAATATGGACCTTCACTATGGGACTGCATTATTGTACGTCCATGGCGACGCAGACATCGGGCGTGACTTATATAACTTTAAAAACGTTTTGCATTGTTTGCCGAGGGACTCTCACTGACAGTCCATCGTACCTTTAATTTACGTCCGTGTCGTTTTCGCTGTGGGTATGTGGGACGTTCACTGTAAGCCCGTAATTCTTCCACTGTCCTCTGTGACAAATTCACTGAACGTTCGTTGGGTTTTTACTGAAAGTCCATCGTACCTTTAATTTACGTCCGTGGCGCTTTCGCCGTAGGTCTATGGGACTTTGACTGTAACACCGTGTTTCTTGCACTGTACTGTACCCCTGTGACAATTTCACCGTACGTCTTTGTTCGTCCAGGGGGCTTTCATTGTAGGTCCACGGGGTATTTACTGTAGGTCCCTCTAATGTTCATTGTACGTCAGTATCGTTAAACGCGTTTTCGCCAAACGCAGCTCGTTTCAGTTATAGTATGTGACGTCACACAGGTTTGGGCATTGCTCTCTTTTAAAATTAAAGATGGATAATATCGGGTGTTATGTCTCCAGGAAGCAGACATCGAGCGTGACTTATATAAGTTTAACGCTTATTTCGCAATCAATGTATAATAAATTAGTTTAAACTAAATAAAGTCAATTGAAAGCTTAATTCAAAATTAATTGTTAAAACTGTATAAATAATTTGTTTATACTGCAGTAAAAACCTGTAAAGAGGAAGAGAAGAGTTCACATGTGGTGCAGACGCATCCTGACGCCGTTGAGGCTGACGACTTATGAAAACATTGTATCAAAAGGAGAAATTGCTCATAATGAGTAATTTTTTTTTTTGCCACAATGAATTCAACTCTTTTCAATAATTATACTTTCATTTATAGAACTTTCAATATTTCCTGCTGAAGAGTTGTCATACGTGGAAGGGTTAACGTAAAATACAATAATGAAAGAAAGATTCACAATCCATATTATGTATCTTTTTGAGACTATGGGCAGTATAATTGCTCAATTAAATTGTGTAATCTTTGAAAGAGACATTATGATTGAAGGTTCGGCATTCCATACATGCATACCAGAATATTGTTGGTTCTTTCTGAAGATGGTTTAGGTCTCAACTGAATTGAAAACGGCCAACTCCGATAGCTCCTTCGGTAGCAACGCGGCTATCAATCCAGATGTTCTGAATTCAAAACCCAGATCGACGAACATTCTTTCCGACGTTTGACAAAAGTTAATGAGGCAAGCTTCATACGTATTTCGCCAATGGGCTAACAGTCCATTTAGAAAAGCATCCAATTAGTTGGAAACACTATTGTATGGAGTACTGGTTTGAGAAAGCAAGAAACACACATGGGTAGGTTAACCAGCCGCTATAATATGTCTGTAATGTTTTTTTTTTAAAACGGCGTTAAATTCCGATCAATCAATCAAGTTTCGATATAAGGTACGCCCTCTAATTTCTCTCCGATAGATATTATAGATGCACAATGTGATTCAACCACAACACTTGAATCTGCAAAAACCGAAACCACAATGAACCCTATGACTGGTACAACTCCCCATCATGATGCTGTCATGACGGTGTCCTCCTGTAAGTATCACTATTTTCATCTATATAGCCGCGTCGTTCGTATTCCGGTGTTTGGAGGTATTTGATTGTTTTGTTGTTGGTGTTTTACCCCGCTTTCAACAATTGTGTCAGTTATATCACGGCGTTTCCGGTGTAAGTTACCAGTACTACTGATCCATTTATCCTTACCCCAGCGAGTCAGGCGTAATGCTTATCCCACAATCCTGATCGCCAAGAAGGAAGAGGGATTAAAACAAAGAGTAAGTGTGAATATCTAATGAGCATAAGTTACTTATAGATCGGTCGATGGTACTGTTTACTCTGTAGTGTTTTTCACGAAGCACCATCACTATCGATATTCATACCGTACTAGCGAGTTTGCACCACGATGCCGTGTTGTGTATGTGTACAACATTTAATGAATGAACAACTATATAGCTTAGTAGAATATTTAATACTACAAAGATTAACATGAAATGTATTGGTTATATATAAATATGTTACACTAAGAGGCGTGGCTTTCAGTGGATACACTTTCATTCATGGTTTCATTTGTTAAGACAATATACACAACACTCTCCCCCTTCAAATGTTAAGTTATCAATTCATATTCAATTTTGAAATCGCAATCATGATATAAGCTAATGAAAGTATGCAAATACTCCTTTAATTTGTTCTGATTGTGAATTAATTAGTCATTAATTTCCAATGTCCACGATGACCCCAATTAACATACTAACATTATGATTTATAGCAGTACCAACTCCAAAGCTCGTCGCAAATTTGGTGTGTATGTGTACAACATTAAATGAAGGAACAACCATATAAATTAGCAGAATATGTAATACTAGAAAGATTATTATGAAAGACATGGGTTATATAGAACTATGATACACCAGCTAAGAGGCGTGGCTTTGGATACACTTTCATTCATGAGTTAATTAGTTAAGACAATATACACAGCACTCTTCCATTTCAAATTTTAAGTCATCAATTCAAATTCAATTTTGAAATCGCAATCATAATACCACCTGCGGAAAGTATGCACATACTGCTTTAATTTGTTCAGCGTGTGAATGACACATGAAGAAAGTTGGCACATACTGCTTTAATGTGTCAATGCATGTCGCACGTGATCAAGTCATGTTGACGGCGTAGAAATTTTATTTTTTAATCATGTATATTAACATAAAATTTCTTTCGATTTCTTTCTTTTGGGTAAGTGATGTCGAATCAAATCTGTTTTCCGGCTTCATATGTCAACAAATTACCGCATTTTGAATTGTAGATGGGTAAACAGGAACTATTTGGCGGTTCGAAAGGACCGATATGGGTATTAGCTGGTAACAGTCCCTTCATTTTTAAAAATGATCATCCACTTCCATTTATATTATATACGATCTGCAACTACCAAGACATCTCTCTTAACCCGAGATTGTGTTCAGAAACGGAGGGCTGATATAGAAAGACAGGTGTGAAGTAATTCAATGCCGATATTGTAAAACACTAGTTTAGATTCCAGTCTCAAAATGATGAGTGTCTTCGGATCTTTGTATTCATAGCTATACTTATGATCAGACAAAATACGAACAGAATATAGTATCTGTATTGTATTGGCTTAAACATCTTCATTAATATCATAAAAATAATTGTAAAGTTTTATTATTAAAAATCGTATATTAAAACAACCAACAGAATTGCGAGGATTTAGATAGTGCACTTTTCTAGAAGGACAAAACTCGTTTGGAAATATCTGAAGTGATTGTCAAATGTTATATTGATTTAAACTAATTCAATAGACTTTCACGTTCTGCCAATTATATATTATATCTGCTTCTTACTTTAGACAGGGGATTTACATACCTCGTGATACTAAGCTTCGAATACACTAACATGCCCATTTGTTTTGCGCATAATAAAAAAGCAATCCAGTTTCAAAAGACAATAATGTAAATCAGCTATATATGCTTTCCCTTTCGTAGGTGGTCCCGACGAAAGCGATGGAAATAACCAAGGTATGATTATTGGAGTTGTGTCTGGTGTGGCGTGCATAATCATTGTAATTGCAGTAGCTGGTGCTTGTTTTCTGAAGAGAAGGTAAATATCGTTTTGATAGAGAAATAAGTTAAACTGCAAACTAGAATAAGTATACAAGCGTTTGTGTTACATGTTACGTTTAAACTTTTCTTGTGTCTAAGTATCGTTGTTATTTAATTATCGACTTCCATTAGTATCAACAACATACGCGAGATATTTATTTAGTGTACTTAATGACTAATTTACACTATTAGCATTATAAATTAAGCGCTTTACTTATGACATGTTCAGCAAACAATTTACCACCAATCACTAGTACTAAATTTTACAAACTCAAGCGCATCCGCAGGTTTTCTTTATCGTTCATTTGTTACATAGTAAAATGATTGTTTTTGTAAAATTAAAAAAAGTAAACAATTGTATTTGTGAAAGGACTGTAACTCAATATATTGATCAGTTTAAACAAGGCTAATTGGTCAA
This sequence comes from Serripes groenlandicus, assembly GCA_031761405.1. Lineage (NCBI taxonomy): Eukaryota > Metazoa > Mollusca > Bivalvia > Cardiida > Cardiidae > Serripes > Serripes groenlandicus. Next base: position 54,986 of record JASEVX010000417.1, on the reverse strand, counting down.
GGATTGTAAGGGCTGGGTATTTCAATGTGTAGTTTAAACTTATATATTGTTCATCGATTGTCAAATAACTTAAATTAATCAAGCTCGATGTCTGATTCTTGACACTTGTCCAATGTTTACTCAACAATTTGCATGGAAAATAAAAAAGATAGAACCCAATTATGACAGAATACAGACAGCTTTATCTCAGCATCAGTGTTTTAATGTTTCTGACTGGTATTATGCATCCCATACATAAATGTGTACCGCTTTAATGGAGAGAGTTTATACACTTTTTGTCAACGTATGCTAATACACTTTTAATGAGAGAGTATATCCACAAGTTTCCACGCCATGTCAATGTTTCTTGAACGCTTGGACCCGAATGGATGTGTGCATAGGCTAGATCCCATGTCCGTATAACGAAGTTTATTTAATTTCTTTTGTAGAAAACGTAATGACAAATCTTCCGAAATAGTAACACAACCGACTGAGGAACACCAATATGAGGATCTTCACATAGATCTAAGTCAATTGTAGATACTGGATCTGACATGATACCTAGCGGTTTCCACACGTTTATAGATAAGCACAACTGTGGATACAATTGGTACTATTTTTAATCATAGTTTGTGTACCATGCATTACATAGACAAATTAAACGCAACCTTGGATTACATTGAAATCATTATGTCATGCTTTCCCTTCAACATCACCATCACCACCATCGAGTTGCGTGATATAGTTTGGAAACAATCATGTCATTTGACATGCATAGGTAACGAAGGAATCATAAAATAGCTGGAGCTTTGACGTTAATTTAAAATCAGTTGTGACCGAAAGAACACGAGTCGTGACACACAGACGTCACGATAAAACACCGATGTTTCAAGTTGTTGATAAATAAATCTGTTATAGTACCAGATAATTCACGATGGTTACTTTATAAATGTTTTCTTACACATAGCAGCTGACGAAGTCCAGGGTTCAGCTTTGATCGGATGTTTTCATTAGTTTCTAGGCAACATGAAACGAGAACGAGTTTAACAAAAGCCTTATACTATTCTTGTTTTTTTATTTCAAATGTACACACTTTTAGTATTTCAACAAATGTAAACATATTATATGTAAATCTCATATTGAGCCCAGGACATCTGAGCGTCCAAAAACATTATTTTAAATAAGTGACAAATGTATCCTTCAATATTATTCATACACACGTCAATGTTTAGTCTGTATTTATATGTATTTTGCACAATGCTACGGTTACTGACACATATTGCGAAACTGAATTGACTGGTTCTCGGGAATACATCATTCGGTGCACTACACTCACAAACAGGTAGTGTCGTAGTTCTAATTTACCAGTTAATCTACTGTATACAATCTGCCTCACGAACATTCAGGAAAGTACGGTGCCTACCGATCTTTCGAGTCTAGTAAAGCAAATGACGTATTCATAGTTTTGGATCACACAATATTCCCAATGTGTTATCTGTATGAGATTGTAAGGTTTTCTAAAGTATGTCCACGTAGTTGATACGTGTTGTAAAGTATGCCCTTGTTACAATATTATTCAATATTATTCATACATACGTTAATGTTTAGTCTGTATTTATATGTATTTTGCACAATGCTACGGTTACTGACACAATACAATCTAATTCACGAACATTCGCGAACGTACGGTACCTACGATCTTTCGAGTATAGTGAAGCAAATGACGTATTCATAGTTTTGGATCACACAATATTCCCAATGTGTTATCTGTTGAATGACATTTTAGGTTTTTTTACGGTATGTTCACCTTGCTGATACTTGTTGTAAAGTTGTTAATTGTTACATATTTCATATATTTATGATGTCGGATTCTAATGTTAATAGTGATCAGTGTATCTGTACATAAACTTTTAAACGTATATGTGTTATGTATTATTTTGACATTTATTTACCAACATATTTGACATTTACGTAAAGGTATTCTATGAGCGTACCTATGACGAATTCCGAGCTCTATTTCTGCACAATCAATACCAAAGTCGTAAACGTACGGTTTTATTTTAGGATACAGCGGGTTACTTTACCTTATTTGTGTTCTTGTTTTGTTGGGGTTTTACGTCATTTTCAACATTACTTAAATTAGATCACGGCGACAGTTCACTTATTCATTATCCCTTGGTAAACAAACCAGTACAAGGCTAGGAAATGTGCCTTGTCCGAGGGCACGCCACCATGACCACACCCGCAACTGGGGATCGATCCCGGAACGCCCGGTTCCAAATCACCGACGCTAACCACAAGGCCACGACAGATTCCTCAATGTTATCTCAATTGAAAATATTTCGTTGTGCCATTATATACGTCCTCTCTTTCATAATAAAGCTTAGCCGAGAAAGGGCAGAAGGTTTATGACACACGACCTTTGAAAATAAGTATCCGACTGAATTGGACATTGATTGTATATTTTTTTAAAAGCAAGTTCTCAATACAAATTTAACTTCGTATTGGAAAAAGCAAATCTTTCATACTCTATCTTGATAAATAGCCTTTTGTCGACAATGTTTTCAAACTACGTCTGGATCTGAGAAATGATTGAAGAGAAAGAACTAATATATTGAACTGTATCTGTGTACCATTGAACTGGAACAATTTCTAAATAATATAGTTAATATCGAGGGCTTGGCGTGAAACGGTTGTAGCTAAAATTGATATTTTGTTACCAAGGTTAATCACCTCGCCATAATGTCTTTATAAACGTTAAATCTTTTTTCTTGGTAAACAATGGAAATTTAGGTGCCATTGCTCGTTCTGAGCAATGGCACCTAAATTTGCATTGTTTACAAAGGGGTCGAAATTGCCCCTTAACCAGGGTTTTCAAAATAGGTTTTTATTTACAACCGTTTCACGCCAATCCCTCAATATGTTTGCGTTAATTTTTAAAGGGGACGAATCAAATGAGTCGATACATCACAAGACAAAAACTTTCTGAATGGCATATTCTATTATTCTTCACCGAATTTCCGATTCTAGAATTCTAAAGAGCGTGACATAAACCAATGCAGATAATTAAAATAACACTTATATTTATTTAATGCAAAGTTACATAACAAAGCGGACACAATATCTTCTCTTTTAGTTGGCGTAATCTGGCCACAGCTTCTTAACATAAAAAGTATAGTTGTAAGCAACAGATGACGAGTCCTAGAGACAGAGACTCGCACTATAAGTTTAAAAACCCGAAGGCATAGACACACATTCAACTCTGGTGGAGGTAAGCGGTGAGAAGTGTGTGTTTTTCTTTTTAAATGATGACAACTGATGTAAAGGATATATATATACAGAAATCGAGGTCACTTGAATGCGTATTCAAGAAAAGGAAGTTTAAACAATGAACCTAACGGATAACAATTGCAGCATTTGAGATCAATTAGCAAAAAGGTCTATCATGCATTACAAGGAAAAATTCTACATTGTCCCTGTAAGCGGTTTCAAACTTTAATATCCGAAACTTATTACAGAGTACAAATGCAGTTAATCAAAATAACACTCATATTTATTTAATGCAAAGTTACATAACAAAGGTGACACAATATATTCTCTTTTTGTTGGCGTAATCTGGCAACAGTTTCGTAACACAAAAGGTTTGTAATTTGTAAGCAACAGATGACGATTCCTGGTAACAGAGACTAGCACTGTTAGTTTAAATACCCGAAGGCATAGACACACAGTCAAAGCTGGTGGAGGTAAGTCCCCGCCACATTAAAATCACCTGTAAGCTTCAAGATCCCCAACGCAATAAAGGCTCGGAACTGACTCGTTTATATCTGTGTAGCGTAAATACTTCCCTCCTCGACTTAAAATGAACAAGGCAATGCCATTGTTGACCCTTTTCCTGGCTTTTTCAAGAGCTTTGTGTCAATTTTCATTTCTCCAATGAAGTCTTTGAAGTTTCTGGGTCCACACAATAATGGAATGGTGAAACAATTTGGTAATTTGGAATTAAGTCTGCTTAATTGCTGGCATTATTAGCTCACCAGAGCACGAAGTGCTTAATGTGAGTTTTTGTGAACGCCTTGTGTCCGTCTTCCGTCGTCCGTCGTTCGTCGTTTGTCAACATTTGCTTGTTAACACTCTAGATGCATCATTTTGCATCCGATCTTCATGACAGTTTATCAGATTATATATTTTTATCAAATTTAGGCCAATATCCAAACTGGGTCATGTTTGGTCAAAAACTAGGTCACTAGGCCAAATTTAATAAACATCTTGTTAACATTCTGGAAGCCGCATTTTAAACTTGAGCATGTTGATACTTTGTCAGAAAGTTTGTCTTGGTAATATCTAGGCCAAGTTTGAATATGGGTTATGTAGGTAAAACACTAGGTCACTAGGCCAAATTTAAGGAAAATCTTGTTAACACTCTGGAAGCCACATTTTTTACTTGAGCATGTGTCAGAATATTTGTCTTGATGATATCTAGGGTAAGTTCGAATATGGGTCAGGTCAAGTCAACAACAAGGTCACTAGGCTAAATTAGTTAAATATATGTGGATTAAATAATTTCAAATATTCAACAATCTGCAGCAGACGATGTTTTTTATGCAAACTAAGGAAATTCTCAATAAATGTAAGTGCATGTATAATTGGGCGGCGCTCAAAGCAAAATTTCCATTACGTGATGATTACACACATGGACAAATACCTGGCTGCGTATCCAACGTGATACATATTAATTGTAGTGTTCAAGGTAAAATTACGCTAAATACATCCGCTGACTTGCTGATCTACACCACTTTAGTCCCTAAAGAAACATTTTTTTTGTGTATAAATAAGTGTATACCATCACCAGAATGTATTGAATATATGACATTTAGTTAAAACGCATTGTGAATGTGTATAGGATGCATTGGAAATGATTGATTTGATCACTTTTAGTATTTTGACCTTGTTTGAAAGTGAAAGTAGAGAATGCTAAACATCGTTTTTTTCCGGGTCCGATTTGGTCGAAAACGACGGTAACCATTTTCGCCTGGTGAGTTCTTTCTTGCATAATGCATGACCCCACATTTTCTTTGGATTGTTTTAAAGTTAGGAGGTAACTCTTTTCAATGATATATGGTGTTCTACATGAGAAACGCTTAGAAAGTGTGACAATTGAGGACTTAAACTGGTCGATTGACATGGAAACAAAGAAGGAGTTTTGTTGGTGTATTGTAACCTCAATATGGTTAAAGGGGGATAACCACTGCCTTACTAATGCAACCGAATAACAAGAGTTGTCTATCTGATAGCAAATGCAAATGAGGCTGGGCACTCGATAAGAAAAATGTCGTAGTAAAAACATAGTCTTAACACGTGTTAGTTCATTATACCTGAACAGTCATCCCTAATGGGGAAACATAACAGTTACATAATTTTCTTTCTCCACGAAATGTCTTACGAATTTGTTCTATTTTATTTCGACCAGGGACTTTATAATACAATACTGTTATATAGTGTTCCTGATTCGACAAAAAGGTAAGTGCACGAATTGACCTAATTCGTTTATACGGCCTCTGGTCCTATGTATTTTGAGTCGTTCACAAAAGCGTGGCGTGTAGGAATATTCATAATAATGTGTACTGCTGAAAGATTTGTATTTCTTAAAATAAAATTCATTATAAAAGCCGCAAATACATTTATTATTTTATAGTTTGAAAATAAAGTGTCCAAACTATATTGTACTGATTGTTCGGATTGTACACGAAAAGACTATTAGGTAGATGTTGCTTTGAATTTATAGCGCTATATTGATTAGCGTATGTGTAATTTGTTATAAGGCATATTTGAATTCTGTCATGATACAAACGCAAAAGAAGGAGATTATTACATAATAATCACCTTCCAAAAAAACATTATGACACATTTGCATCAGACGCCATTAAGAACAACTTGTCAAAAAAATAAAATAATAAAATGTACATAATGAACATTTTTCCTGTTGTCACGATGTTTTCAACCATATTCAATAAGAATAATGCCATTTACCCTTTAGTTCCCACCTACGATTTCCGACGCCCCTGCAGCAGACGACATTTAAAAACATTTTGCCACAATGCTTTCAACCCTATTCAATAGTTATACTTTCATTATAAATATATTTTTCATATGTTGCCTACACGTTGTCAAAATCGTCTGCTTCAGATTTGTTGTATGAAGGAAAGTATAAAATAGTTTTTCCATAATTTTCCTGAATAGTTTCAAATTCGTCTGCTTCAGATTTGTAACATATTAAACATCGTCACTACCCAGCGTTCCCCATTGAAACATGGATTAAGATGTTTGTGTTGTACAGTCTTTAAGCCAGTAAACTAGACTCATCCTTCAACGTTCTGTAATACTCCGGTTAGACCGGCGTCTCTCCTGTCATATCGATAGTTTCATAAATGTCGTTTCTGCGAAGTTTGTCCAAAGGCATTTGTCGTCTGATGTCATCCAAGTAATCTAAATCTGCAGATAATAATGATATGCACAGTTCTTTATTTATTTTTAAAGACAGATCGGATGTGTACAAAATGTATATGTTTATTTCCTGACGAAGCCTTTTAAGAAACTAGTCTGGGTACAATAATATATATATGGTATTATACATATATCATTAGTATCATTATTGTATATGAACCATATAGAGATACTATTTATTGTAACACGGTCATGTGTATGGATTTTCAAAATAATCTCAAACGAAAAAAATAGCGCTTTATCATTATTGGGTATGGTCCACATAGAGAGACTATATGTAATAGCTTAACACTGACTTGTATGGTCCCCAGCGATTGCTCGAACTCGACAGGAACCAATCAATTACAGTGAGTCATGGTTGAAACGTGAAAACTAACACTTGTCAACTGTCCCTATGCGTGCTCCGCTTCTAAAGAATTGTGATTAAACAAGACGATCTTCTGTAGTTAACTTTACAGTAGTTATTCATAGTGACGGTTCAAAGACCGTCAACATACAGGCGTGAATTGATGCCCTTCTTGGCGCTCAGGTTTGTGGCTGCTTGACTGGTGTCAGGATAAATGGACCAGTAGTACTTGTAACTAACACAGGAAACGCCGTGATATAAATATTGTTGAAAGCGGCATAAAACACCAAACAATCGGCATGAATTTCTTACACTAGTACGTCAATCATAGAACATGCTACAATTTTTGTATTAAAAATTAAATTTATGTTCCTACCTCACTAAAGCGTGGTACTATATTAATGCTAGTAAACCAAAACAAGAATATAATAGTTATCGGGCTATAACCCTTTCGTCGACTATTCTAAAATTGTATGAGAATGTAGTACTTCATCGTTTACAAAAGTCAATAAACACACCGATATCGACACTTTCTCCAGGGTGGATTTCAGTCAAACCAGGGCAGTCCTATAACATCCTTCATTCTAAAAGAAAGTCTATTTTTTGTAAAGAGAACTTGCGTGTTTTTTAAATGCTCGTCAAGCTTTTGATCGTGTATGGCACGATGGTCTTCTTTACAAGCTGAATGAAATCGGCGTTTGTCCCAAACTTTAAAAAACAGTCATTGCAATACACTCCGAAATGTTCAGTTGTGTAATGTATTATAGTTATTATTCTGATTGGTTCCCTGTCACTACTTGACCAATAAGTTTACAATAATTTAGGTTTTCAAGTTAAAGGGTCTCAATTTGGTGCCCCTTCTTTTGCAGACAACATGACCCTTTGCTTTTTTACGAGTAAAGCCTTACAGAAAATGATAAACATTTGTTATTGGTATTCTTGTCAATGTAGATATCAATGCAACCCTGATAAGTGTGCCGTGGTCACTTTCAATGAATCCGAGCGTATATTTAAACGCAGTTCTCGGCCTTGAGTTGTTGGTAGCAATGCCATCTGCGAGAAGAAGGAATATAACCATGAAGTCTGCATTAAAAATAACAGTCCTTCTCTCACGGTTAAGCAAGTACATGTAGATAGAAAACTACGGGGTGCTTTCTTTGGACTCATTACAGAGGGGTTACATGCAAATGGTCTAAATCCCTTAACTAGTTATAACATTTACAAATCAATTGTTATCCAGAGAGCTCTGTAGCAACCTGTTTTGTAATAACAAATTTAAAGTTGATCAAAACTGTATATTTCAACTTTAAATTAAAAGAAACTTATGTACACATATTAATAAGGTCTTATTTCAGAAGGTTTAGACAGAAAAATTGCATAATACATACAAGAATAGAAAGGATCCGTTTAGTAATACCAATTTTTGACACTCAACCCGTTTTGTAATAGGGTTCTTTCAGCTATAATTTACAAGGAATCAATACACATTTGTTAAATATTACTTATTTAGGAAGGATGGCAATGAGATCGCACGTGAAACATACATGATTATCAAAAACTCGTTTTGTAATACCGCATTTTCAGACTCAACACGTTTTGTAAAACCGCATTTTTAAACTCAACCCGTTTTGTAATAACAATTTCAACTTAAAATTACGCGAAACCTATGTAGAAATGTTAAAAGTCTTATTTTAGAATGTTAGTAATGAAAAATTGCATAATACATACCCGTTGTGTAATACCACTTTTTGAGACTGAACCCGTTATGTAATAAAAAATATCGGGTATGTAAAAATATGTTAATTCAGATATAATGTACAAGGAATCAATACACAAATGTTAAATAATACTTATCTCAGTAGGGTATTGATGAAATCGCATGTGAAACATACATGCATATCAAGACCATGCGTTGTTATACCAGTTTTCGGGACCCGTTTTGTAATAAAAATATCGTTATGTAAAAATATGTTTATTTCAGCTATACTTGAAGTGTTCAACTTGAAATTAAAAGTTACCTATGTACGAATGTTAAAAAGTCTTATTTCACAGAATACATACATTAAAATGGTGAATCCGTTTTGTAATAAAAAATAACGGAAATGATGAAATCGTGCATGAAACATACAAACTGAAATGTTAAGGGGGATTCACCTGAACAAGCGATTTACCCTCTCCATAGGTTGTCTCCGACTAAAAATAACAGTTCTACTCACAATTTAGCAGGCTAAATTTGAGAAATTTCAAGAATATCACAAGTTTAATTCTTGTAGAATATACATTCGCAGTTCAAAAGCTTTTACAAGGTATTTCGAAATGTTGTGAACAGTTTTCTGGCATAACGATCTAAAATAGAATGAAAATGGTTAAGAATTTTGTTCCTGAGCCATGATTTATCAAAACACTCGACCCGTAATAATTCATAGCTGTTACATTCGAAGAAAAAATGATATTCGTCTTCGATGGTGTAAAGATTATGTTGTATACAGTTGGCAATACCTATGTTCTCTGTCTACCGATAAATGTCTGCCCCTTCTTTCATCAGATCATGTGACGAACATCTAAAGTAAGACAATTTTTTGTTTTATAAATAAGATAGATCTGCATTAAGATAGAACTCAGGCGTTAATAACGACTTGAAATACGTATAACTGAATGCTTGAGGCGACTCATCAATATAAGCATGCCATCTTCGAGTATAACAATCCTAAATCCTCTGTGAAAAAATCTTTCAAAAGGTATTTAAATTACCAACGTCATGTAGCACCCACACTTATCCGAATCCATGCTAAATTGTATACCCTTTATATTAGTAGCCCAGGTGCGTTTACCCGATTCATCTAATTGCAGCAACATAAAGAAACATTGTTTAGGTTATCTAGTGTTATTCGTACGAATGATGCTTTGCCGAAATTTAATACAATTATACATATATGCTGTACATAGTGGTAATCATCCACATTCTCCCAAAGTCAGAAAATCGCGTGTATTGTAAGGAGGGTTTACCAGAGTATTTGAAACATGTCTTTTATCTCAATAAATACAAAAGAAATGGTCACCGCAGAGACCTAAAATAAATTAGTTTAGGTCTCTGGTCACCGGGAGTATCTTAAAATTTAATTAATTGCCTTTTTAGCTTGGAAGGATAACATATGATTCGTTTTTTGTTCATGACAAATGACATCGTCAGCAAACATTAAAACGCTCAGATCATTGATATCACTGGATACGAAGATCCCATGTTCACTTTTACTTTCGAGGTAGTTGACTTAGCTATTTACAAATAGAGAGGTGATCATAATGGGTGTATCTCTGTCGAGGCAGACGGCATAATCATTCTAAACAAATGAAACACTTTCAAGAAGGAAATCATATATGAGCTGTCTCGCGAGAAAACCAACATTACGGCCACTGCGTAAAATATCGACTCGGATCAGCCTAAGCATGCCGCGCAGGCTTACCCGTATAGACACTTTTCGCCTCCTGTGTATTTTATGTTTCAGGAACCATTACTCCATACATCTATTCCCCTAAGACGAAATGTGTCGGTCCGGATCAGTCTGCGTGGACTGCGAAGGCTGATCTGGGTCGATGCATTACGCAGAGGCCATAATGTTGGTTTTCTCGCGGGACGGCTCATATATATGTTTGTCCATTATAAAAGGTGGGTAAACCCACCCAACCTTAAAATATTATTTCAATCGTAGTCCAGAAATGTTTAGAGAATACTAAATGTAAATACCAATTTATTGATTAATAGTTTGGTGTTAAACGCCGCTTTTGACAACTGTTCAGTTATATCACTGAGTTTGCTGGGTTAGTAACCAGTACTACTGGTCCATTTATGCTGACACGCGCCAATCAGCCGTTATGTTAACCCGGCAACCCTAAGCGCCAAGGAGGGTAGCCATTGCTTCCAATTGTAAAGTCTTTGGTATGACCAGTCCGGGGATCGAACCCGATCGAATTGACTTAATGAACATTTTATGATGCATTACTATGTTAAGAGATTAATGTCCGTATTCACCGACCCGTTTTAATGAACATTTAATGAACATTTTATGATGCATTACTATGTTAAGAGATTAATGTCCGTATTCACCGACCCGTTTTAATGAACATTTAATGAACATTTTATGATGCATTACTATGTTAAGAGATTAATGTCAGTATTCACCGACCCGTTTTAATGAACATTTAATGAACATTTTATGATGCATTACTATGTAAAGAGATCAATGTCCGTATTCACCGACCCGTTTTAATGAACATTTAATGAACATTTTATGATGCATTACTATGTTAAGAGATTAATGTCCGTATTCACCGACCCGTTTTAATGAACATTTAATGAACATTTTATGATGCATTACTATGTTAACCCTTTCCCTCATACGACAATTTTTCAGCAGACGACTTTGAACATATTTTGTCAAAACATAGAAAATCTCCATAATTGAATGGATAACCTATGAATAAAAGTGGAAAACATTGTGGCAAAAGAAGAAATTGCACGTTTTGTGCAATTTCTTCTTTTGTCACTATGTTTTCAAAAGGCCGTCTGCTGCAGATGCGTCAGAAAGCGTCAATATGAGGGAAAGGGTTAAGAGATTAATGTCCGTATTCACCGACCCGTTTAAATTCGATTTTAGTTCGGCGAGTACAGGCCCAGAAATTTGGAAATATACGTAGATATATAGAGTACATATATAGAGTATTGTACTAAGACATTGTACATGATTACTAAAAAAAAGATAGATACCTAAAAGGTTATTAAACTGCACTCATTTACATATGAGCAGTCCAGCGAGTAAACCAACAGTGTGGACTCTGTGTAAAGTATCGATCCGGATCAGCTTAAGCATGCCGCACAGGCTTAACCGAACAGACACTTTTCACCTCCTGTAGATTTTTTTTGGTTCCAGGAATCATTATTCTATACATCTATCCCCCTCAGACGGATTGTGTCGGCCCGAATTAGCCTGCGCGGACTGCGCATGATAATCTGGGTCGATACATTACGCAGAGTTCACAATGTTGTTTTTCTCGTGGCACGACTCATATGGGAAAACAACATTATTCAACACTATACCTGGTGCTGACGATTTTAAGCGCAAATCTACTCCAATCATTTCCTAATGGGAACGCTTTCAGCGTCAATGGCAATTTTGAAATCAGCATTGTTTGTCTTTTAGGTATCCGAATATTCAAAAACTGGTAGTACATTAAAAAATGGAATCGCCCGATTTTGAACATAGCATATCCAGTTTAGGGTTTAACACTTTCCCACATATAGTCGCTTTCTGATGCATCTGTAGCAGACGACTGTTGACAACATTGTTGCAAATGAATAAATTAGTCAAACTAAGCAAGTATCTCCTTTTGCAACAATGTGTTCAACTTTATTCATTAATTGTACTTTTATTTACAGATATTTTCCATACATTTGACTTTGGGATGCTTCAGATGTGTTGTATGTTGGAAAAAGTTTAATAAGGTTCGACGATCGTCACGTGGTTTGTTTACAATAACTCTATATGGATTCCGAGAAAGACACTTTACACTATTGTCTTCAGTCTTCACCATAACCTTGATCTTGTCATTTCAACAATGAAAGTGCGTATTGTTTAATTTATGTCCTGATTGGTTTTGAAGGCGCACTGCAATGAAAAACTTTACTTGTGTTAGTGCGTGCTTATATTTGAAAACAGGGAAAGACAGAAATTTCTTTTGAAAGACCGATTGTGAATATTAGTCAGTTTGAGGGAACTAATAACTTATCACAGATTGAAACATTTACAAACGTCGAAGGACAATGTTCAATAACGGATTATTCATGTTCTTATTGTTAGGAATCCTCCAACAATACGATACCTTCTCGAGTGCCAATGGTGAGTATGCCAGAGGACTAGATTAGAGAAGTAAACTTATCTTTATCCCACCTATATTTTTTTATGACTCAAAATAACAAAATAATTCTCCCACAGAGACGATTCTTTCGAGAACCCACATTATAGGTTTTAGTGCCAAATAAGGGTTTCGGAACTTGAAATACTCACTTCATATTGAGCTCTCTGTCACAATGCCACTCAAATACTTCATGTAATAGGCTCATGCCTTTCTTCATGGCAGGGACTACCTAATAGTGTGTAATCCTGCGTAGGCCATTGGTGTGTGTAACATTTAAACACGTGATAGAAAGGGTTCTCGCTTTTCTTCAATGTAGAAGCTGTCTACTATCATCAAGGCCCTTTCTATACTTCAGAGAAATGGTTCTTACTTTTGTTATTCGTATAAATTACCTAGGGTTATATACTCCCGGTGGCCAATAGTAAGTACTGTATTTACATACTTCAGAGAAATGGTTCTTACTTTTGTTATTCGTATAAACAACCCAGGGTTACATACTCCCGGGGGCCAATAGTAAGTACTGTATTTACATACTTCAAAGAAATGATCCTTTCTTTTGTTATTCGTATAAATTACCTAGGGTTATATACTCCCAGTGTCCAATAGTAAGTACTGTATTTACATACTTCAAAGAAATGATCCTTACTTTTGTTATTCGTATAAATTACCTAGGGTTATATACTCCCGGTGGCCAATAGTAAGTACTGTATTTACATACTTCAGAGAAATTATCCTTACTTTTGTTATTCGTATAAACTACCTAGGGTTATATACTCCCGGTGGCCAATAGTAAGTATTGTATTTACATACTTCAGAGAAATGATCCTTATTTTTGTTATTCGTATAAATTACCTAGGGTTTTATACTCCCGGTGGCCAATAGTAAGTACTGTATTTACATACTTCAGAGAAATTATCCTTACTTTTGTTATTCGTATAAACTACCATGGGTTACATACTCCCGGTGGCCAATAGTAAGTACTGTATTTACATACTTCAAAGAAATGATCCTTACTTTTGTTATTCGTATAAATTACCTAGGGTTATATACTCCCAGTGGCCAATAGTAAGTACTGTATTTACATACTTCAAAGAAATGATCCTTACTTTTGTTATTCGTATAAATTACCTAGGGTTATATACTCCCAGTGGCCAATAGTAAGTACTGTATTTACATACTTCAAAGAAATTATCCTTACTTTTGTTATTCGTATAAATTACCTAGGGTTATATACTCCCGGTGGCCAATAGTAAGTACTGTATTTACATACTTCAGAGAAATTATCCTTACTTTTGTTATTCGTATAAACTACCTAGGGTTATATACTCCCGGTGGCCAATAGTAAGTATTGTATTTACATACTTCAGAGAAATGATCCTTATTTTTGTTATTCGTATAAATTACCTAGGGTTTTATACTCCCGGTGGCCAATAGTAAGTACTGTATTTACATACTTCAGAGAAATTATCCTTACTTTTGTTATTCGTATAAACTACCATGGGTTACATACTCCCGGTGGCCAATAGTAAGTACTGTATTTACATACTTCAGAGAAATTATCCTAACTTGTGTTATTCGTATTAACAACCCAAGGTTACATACTCCCGGTGGCCAATAGTAAGTACTGTATTTACATACTTCAGAGAAATGATCCTTACTTTTGTTATTCGTATAAATAACCCAGGGTTACATACTATTTTGTCAAATGTTTTAAACAGCGCTTGATAGACTGTTTCAAACAAAACTGGCATGTATAAATCAACGCATCTGGTCGTTGCCATCATTACAAACACTATAAATCTCTGCTAAATACTGAAAGATATCTGTTGATTGACATCCCATTCAAATATAGAATAGCTCTTGCTAAATTCCGTTGCTCGAACCACAAATTTGGCATCGAAACTGGTCGTCACAATAATATTGATCGTGAACTAAGGATATGCATTTACTGTTTTCAAAAGTTAAAGAAAAACATTATTGAATGTGAATTTCATGTGTTATTTCAATGCCAAAAGTTTGATCAATTAAGAACTGTATTTTTATTTGATTGGTATGTAGGTGACACCAACATTGATGATTTTTATACATTGCTTTAAAACGACAATCCTGATATCATACAAAAACTTTCATATTTCATATATATGTTAATGAAAACATGATAAGGACATCATTCTCAGTTATATACTATTTGTTAAATATAATGCTTCGTACTATGGGCCGGTGGCCTAATTACTTTAAATAATATATTTGTCATTGTCATTGTCATTGTCATTGTCATTGGTGGCCAATAGTAAGTACTGTATTTACATACTTCAGAGAAATGATCCTTACTTTTGTTATTCGTATAAACTACCCAGGGTTACATACTCCCGGTGGCCAATAGTAAGTACTGTATTTACATACTTCAGAGAAATGATCCTTACTTTTGTTATTCGTATAAACTACCCAGGGTTACATACTCCCGGTGGCCAATAGTAAGTCTTGTATTTACATACTTCAGAGAAATGATCCTTACTTTTGTTATTCGTATAAACAACCCAGGGTTACATACTCTCGGTGGCCAATAGTAAGTACTGTATTTACATACTTCAGAGAAATGATCCTTACTTGTGTTATTCGTATAAACTACCCTGGGTTACATACTCCCGGTGGCAAATATTAAGTACTGTATTTACATACTTCAGAGAAATTATCCTTACTTTTGTTATTCGTATAAACTACCCTGGGTTACATACTCCCGGTGGCCAATAGTAACTACTGTATTTACATACTTCAGAGAAATTATCCTTACTTTTGTTATTCGTATAAACTACCCTTGGTTACATACTCCCGGTGGCCAATAGTAAGTACTGTATTTACATACTTCAGAGATATGATCCTTACTTGTGTTATTCGTAGTAACAACCCAAGGTTACATACTCCCGGTGGCCAATAGTAAGTACTGTATTTACATACTTTAGAGAAATGATCCTTACTTGTGTTATTCGTATAAACTACCCTGGGTTACATACTCCCGGTGGCCAATAGTAAGTACTGTATTTACATACTTTAGAGAAATGATCCTTACTTGTGTTATTCGTATAAACTACCCTGGGTTACATACTCCCGGTGGCCAATAGTAAGTACTGTATTTACATACATCAAAGAAATTATCCTTACTTTTGTTATTCGTATAAACTACCCTGGGTTACATACTCCCGGTGGCCAATAGTAAGTACTGTATTTACATACTTCAGAGAAATTATCCTTACTTTTGTTATTCGTATAAACTACCCTTGGTTACATACTCCCGGTGGCCAATAGTAAGTACTGTATTTACATACTTCAGAGAAATGATCCTTACTTGTGTTATTCGTAGTAACAACCCAAGGTTACATACTCCCGGTGGCCAATAGTAAGTACTGTATTTACATACTTTAGAGAAATGATCCTAACTTGTGTTATTCGTATAAACTACCCTTGGTTACATTCTCCCGGTGTCCAATAGTAAGTACTGTATTTACATACTTTAGAGAAATGATCCTTACTTGTGTTATTCGTATAAACAACCCAGGGTTACATACATTCTTCTAACCGTCTTTCCTACATACAACAAATCTGCATCAGGCGACTTTGAAAACGTCTAGGCAAACATATTTACTATCACTATTAATCATTATTATTGAATAGCGTTGAAAACATTTCGACCAAATAAGAAATTGCTCGTCTTGCGCAAGATCTCCTTTCGTTACCTTGGTTTCAATAGTCGTCTGCTGAAGAGGGTTGGAAAAAGTCTGTATGTGAGAAAGGGTTAAGCAGAAATTCACGAATCAAACATTAAAAAGATACATGCGTAGGAAAAATGTTTAATCAAGGAAGTTTTTTTGGAACCAATTTGAGTATTGTTGAGGTATATCCCTTATAACCAAGACTACGAACTGACAACATGTTATAACGAAGTAAAGAAATGCTACATTATTTCAAGTTATATAATTTCGGGTCTTCAAAGTTCGTAATCCTAAGCATTAATATCAACAACCCTGCCTATGACTAAATGAAACTTCAGACATCCAAAAATTAGTTTTAATACTTCTCAGTTGGTCACGCGAGAAAAGGGTGAATAATGACGAAGTTGAAATTCTCTACATTATATAGTTCTTAAACCTTTAATCAATTTCAGCTGATGTCAGCTGTGAACCAGACCAGTTTCGATGTAGTAATGGGAAATGTATCCAAAACTCCTGGCGATGTGATGATGATAATGATTGTGGAGATGGATCTGATGAATGGTATTGTGGTAAGTATTTGAGACGTGTCAGGCGAAAATTGGTCTTGCTTCTCCGTCTTTGGATCACAGAGCGGGGAAATGGAAACAGACTAAATTCTAGATTGTGTAGGAAATTAAATCTACAACTCCTTAACATAAAAGTGGACAGTCAAGACTCCGTCTAGTGTGTGCATAGAACACCCGCGTACCTTACTCTACGTCCATAGGATCTTCACTGTAAACCCATGGCGACTTCATTTTACGTCCGTGAGTCCATAAATCTACGTCATAAGAATGAAAACTCATAGGGGCTGATTCAAAACAATTATGCCCATTGTTAGTTATGTGATTAATCATGGATTTACCATTTCCCGCATATCTGCAGCAGACGCAAACATATGGAAACTTTCTATAAATGGTTGTAGGGCCCTACATGATACAGCTGGTCAAAACGCATAGATACATGTCGGTAAGGGTCAATACCCTTACATCTTTACAGAATCTTAATTCGAAAGGTCAAGATTGACCTGTGACCCGTCCAGTAATAAAATGAGCGTTGCTGCAGGAAAACTAACCTTAACGTTATTACCGGTGGGGCAGAAAAGACTGCACGTCCATATTAAAACTGCTTTACAGAAGACTAATTATCAAACATCTCAGGGCCAGATCCGACTACCCGGATGCGCTGAGCCTTAGCATACACTAGTACAGACAACCTCTTAGCCGACATCCTCATACTATAGTTTAGAGTCGTCTGCGTCAAAATCAGTTCAAAGGAAAAAGGAAAGTTTGGAAAGTCATGGAAAAACAATGAAACAACGTTTTAAAAACAGTGCAGACATGGGAAGATTTGCTCGTTTTGAGCACGGTCTCACTTTTTCCACAATGTTTGCAGAAGCTGTCTGTTAGGATATCTATGAATATCCGTCTGTATCAAGGAAGGGGTTAATAAATACAAAGAAATGTATTACAATTACACCCATCAGTTGACGTTGACAGGCCGTTTGTGAATCATTAATTGTTCACATTCGAGCTGAGGAGAACAACTTCCTTAATTCATAATGGCTGTGAGATCCCTTAAAACCAAGACCACGAAATGACAACATGTTATAACGAAGAAAAGAAATGCTACATTATTTCAAGTTACATCCGGGTCTCCTAAGCATTATATCAACAACCCTGCCGATGACTCACTGAAACTAAAGACATCCAAAAATAGTTTTAAATCATTTCTCAGTTGACCGCTTATACAAAGTCTCTTGCGAAAAGTATGTGAATAATGACGTCAGGAACTTAGGATAATCAGGTAGATGGAATTCTCTACATGTATATAGTTCTGAAATCTTTAATCAATTTCAGCTTATGTCAGCTGTGTACCAAACAGTTTTAAATGTGATGATGGGAAATGTATCCCACAAAGCCGTCGATGTGATTATAATAATGATTGTAGAGATGGATCGGATGAATTGGATTGTGGTAAGTATTTGAGACGCTTCAGGCGAAATTGATCCTTCTTCTCCGTTTTTGCATCGCAGAACGGAGAAATGGAAAAAAATACAAAATTCTAGATTGTGTTGGAAATTAAATCTACAATTAATTTACATAAAAGCGGACAGTCAAGACTCTGTCCAGTCTGTGCATGAACGCCCGCGTACCTTCACTCTACGTCCAGAGGATCTTCACTGTAAAACGACTTCATTTTACGTCGGTGAGTCCATCACTCTACGTCCTTGAGACTTTCACTGTACATCCTTGGCACTTTCGATTTGCTTCTGTTGGACTTTCACTGTCCGTCCATAGTACATTGGCGTAACGTCAGTGGCGCTATCACTATGCGTCCGTGAAACGTTCACTGTATATCCATAAGGTCTTGACTGTTCGTCCGTCGGGATATTAATGTACGTCCTTGTTGCCATCATTGTACGTCCATTGGACCTTCACTGTATGCCCATGGGACCTTCACTGTTCGTCAATGGGACTGCACTGTACATAAGAGGGGCATTTACTGTACGTCCATGAGACTGCACTGCACTATACGTCCTTTTGATCTTCATTGTACGTCAGTATCGTTAAACGCGTTTTCGCCAAAGGCGGCTCGTTACAGTTATATGTGATGTCACACAGGTTTGGGCATTGCTCTCTTTTAAAATTGAAGACAGATTATATCCATGCCTTCCGGATGTTTCAACTCAAACGGCGTGAGTTCTGGTTATGTATCCAGGAAGCAGACTTCGAGCCCGACTAATATAAGTTTAAAGCTTGTTTCGCAATCCATGTATAATAAATACATTTAAACTAAATAAATGCAATTGAAAGATTAATATAAAATAGATTGTTAAAACTCTATCAATCTTTCTGTACACTGCAGTAAAAACCTGTAAAGATAAAGAGTTCACATGTGAAAATGGAATCTGTATTTATCACCAATTTACTTGTGATGGAGATGTTGATTGTTTGGATAATTCATAGGGGCTGATCCAAAACAGTTATGCCCTTTGTTATGTACGTGATTAATCATGGATTTACCATTTTCCGCATATCTGCAGCAGACGCAAACATATGGAAACTCTCTATAAATGGTTGTAGGGCTCTACATGTACTGACTGTAGTACTCAATACAGCTTAACACATTTGCGGAAAGGGAGAATTATCAATATGACGCAATTTATCCTTTCGCCACATTCATTTCAAAAGACGTCTGTTGAAATTGCGTCAAGACGCGTAGTAGATAGATGTCAGTAATCCTAATGGTCAATATCTTAACATCTTAACATAATCGTGAATTCGAAAGATCGGGATTGACTGCACGTCCATGTTAAAACTGCTTTCCAGAAGATTCTTGAAACCTTTAAATGACTAATTAGCAAACAATGCAGGGCCAGATCCGACTGCCCGGATGCGTTGAGCCTTAGCATACACAAGTACAGACAACCTCTTAGCCGACATCCTCATACTATAGTTTAGAGTCGTCTGCGTCAAACTCAGTTCAAAGGAAAAAGTAAATTTTGGAAAATCAGGGAAACAATGAAACAAATGAATATCCGTCTGTATCAAGGAAGGGGTTAATAATTACAAAGAAAAGTATTACAATTACATCCATCAGTTGACGTTGACAGGCCGTTGGTGAATCATTAACTGTTCACAATTCGAGCTGAGGAGAACAACTTACTTAATTCATAATGGCTGTGAGATCCCTTAAAACCAAGACTACGAAATGACAACATGTTATAACGAAGAAAAGAAATGTTACATTATTTCAAGTTACATCCGGGTCTCCTAAGCATTATATCAACAACCCTGCGGATGACTCAATGAAACATCAGACATCCAAAATAGTTTTAAATCACTTCTCAGTTGACCGCTTATACAAAGTCTCTTGCGAAAAGTATGTGAATAATGACGTCAGGAACTTAGGATAATCAGAAAGTTGGAATTCTCTACATGTATATAGTTCTGAAATCTTTAATCAATTTCAGCTAATGTCAGCTGTGTACCAAACAGGTTTAAATGTGATGATGGGAAATGTATCCCAAAAAGCCGTCGATGTGATTATAATAATGAGTGTAGAGATGGATCGGATGAATTGGATTGTGGTAAGTATTTGAGACGCGTCAGGCGAAATTGATCCTTCTTCTCCGTTTTTGCATCGCAGAACGGAGAAATGGAAAAAAATACAAAATTCTAGATTGTGTTGGAAATTAAATCTACAATTAATTTACATAAAAGCGGACAGTCAAGACTCTGTCCAGTCTGTGCATGAACGCCCGCGTACCTTCACTCTACGTCCAGAGGATCTTCACTGTAAAACCATGGCGACTTCATTTTACGTCGGTGAGTCCATCACTCTACGTCCTTGAGACTTTCACTGTACATCCTTGGCACTTTCGATTTGCTTCTGTTGGACTTTCACTGTCCGTCCATAGTACATTGGCGTAACGTCAGTGGCGCTATCACTATGCGTCCGTGAAACGTTCACTGTATATCCATAAGGTCTTGACTGTTCGTCCGTCGGGATATTAATGTACGTCCTTGTTGCCATCATTGTACGTCCATTGGACCTTCACTGTATGCCCATGGGACCTTCACTGTTCGTCAATGGGACTGCACTGTACATAAGAGGGGCATTTACTGTACGTCCATGAGACTGCACTGCACTATACGTCCTTTTGATCTTCATTGTACGTCAGTATCGTTAAACGCGTTTTCGCCAAAGGCGGCTCGTTACAGTTATATGTGATGTCACACAGGTTTGGGCATTGCTCTCTTTTAAAATTGAAGACAGATTATATCCATGCCTTCCGGATGTTTCAACTCAAACGGCGTGAGTTCTGGTTATGTATCCAGGAAGCAGACTTCGAACCCGACTAATATAAGTTTAAAGCTTGTTTCGCAATCCATGTATAATAAATAAATTTAAACTAAATAAATGCAATTGAAAGATTAATATAAAATTGATTGTTAAAACTGTATCAATCTTTCTGTACACTGCAGTAAAAACCTGTAAAGATAAAGAGTTCACATGTGAAAATGGAATCTGTATTTATCACCAATTTACTTGTGATGGAGATGTTGATTGTTTGGATAATTCATAGGGGCTGATCCAAAACAGTTATGCCCTTTATTATGTACGTGATTAATCATGGATTTACCATTTTCCGCATATCTGCAGCAGACGCAAACATATGGAAACTCTCTATAAATGGTTGTAGGGCTCTACATGTACTGACTGTAGTACTCAATACAGCTTAACACATTTGCGGAAAGGGAGAATTACCAATATGACGATATTTATCCTTTCGCCACATTCATTTCAAAAGACGTCTGTTGAAATTGCGTCAAGACGCGTAGTAGATAGATGTCAGTAAACCTAATGGTCAATATCTTAACATATTAACATAATCTTGAATTCGAAAGATCGAGATTGACTGCACGTCCATGTTAAAACTGCTTTCCAGAAGATTCTTGAAACCTTTAAATGACTAATTAGCAAACAATGCAGGGCCAGATCCGACTGCCCGGATGCGTTGAGCCTTAGCATACACAAGTACAGACAACCTCTTAGCCGACATCCTCATACTATAGTTTAGAGTCGTCTGCGTCAAACTAAGTTCAAAGGAAAAAGTAAATTTTGGAAAATCAGGGAAACAATGAAACAAATGAATATCCGTCTGTATCAAGGAAGGGGTTAATAATTACAAAGAAAAGTATTACAATTACATCCATCAGTTGACGTTGACAGGCCGTTGGTGAATCATTAACTGTTCACAATTCGAGCTGAGGAGAACAACTTACTTAATTTATAATGGCTGTGAGATCCCTTAAAACCAAGACCACGAAATGACAACATGTTATAACGAAGAAAAGAAATGTTACATTATTTCAAGTTACATCCGGGTCTCCTAAGTATTATATCAACAACCCTGCGGATGACTCAATGAAACATCAGACATCCAAAATAGTTTTAAATCACTTTTCAGTTGACCGCTTATACAAAGTCTCTTGCGAAAAGTATGTGAATAATGACGTCAGGAACTTAGGATAATCAGAAAGTTGGAATTCTCTACATGTATATAGTTCTGAAATCTTTAATTAATTTCAGCTAATGTCAGCTGTGTACCAAACAGGTTTAAATGTGATGATGGGAAATGTATCCCAAAAAGCAGTCGATGTGATTATAATAATGATTGTAGAGATGGATCGGATGAATTGGATTGTGGTAAGTATTTGAGACGCGTCAGGCGAAATTGATCCTTCTTCTCCGTTTTTGCATCGCAGAACGGAGAAATGGAAAAAAATACAAAATTCTAGATTGTGTTGGAAATTAAATCTACAATTAATTTACATAAAAGCGGACAGTCAAGACTCTGTCCAGTCTGTGCATGAACGCCCGCGTACCTTCACTCTACGTCCATGGGACCTTCACTGTAAACCCATGGCGACTTCATTTAAGGTCCGTGAGTTTTGATTTGCGTCTGTTGGACTTTCACTGTCCGTCCACAGTACAGTGGCGTTACGTCAGTGGCGCTATCACTATGCGTCCGTGAAACTTTCACTGTACATCCATATGGTCTTGACTGTTCGTCCGTCGGGATATAAATGTACGTCCTTGTTGCCATCACTGTACGTCCATGGAACCTTTACTGTACGCCAATGGGACCTTCACTGTTCGTCCATGGGGCTGCACTGTACATAAGAGGGGCATTTACTGTGCGCCCATGGGTCTGCACTGCACTGTACGTCCTTTGATCTTCATTGTACGTCAGTATCGTTTAACAAGTTTTCGCCAAAGGTGGCTCGTTACAGTTATATGTTACGTCACACAGGTTTGGGCATTGCTCTCTTTTAAAATTGAAGACAGATTATATCCATGCCTTCCGGATGTTTCAACTCAAACGGCGTGAATTCTAGTTATGTCTCCAGTAAGCAGACTTCGAGCCCGACTAATATAAGTTTAAAGCTTGTTTCGCAATCCATGTATAATAAATAAATTTAAACTAAATAAATGCAATTAAAAACTTAATATAAAATTGATTGTTAAAACTGTATCAATCGTTTTGTATACTGCAGTAAAAACCTGTAAAGAGAAAGAGTTCACATGTGGTTTATCACCAATTTACTTGTGATGGAGATGTTGATTGTTTGGATAACTCATAGGGGCTGATTCAAAACAATTATGCCCTTTGTAATGTACGTGATTAAATATGGATTAACCATCTCCTGCATATCTGCAGCAGACGCAAATATATGGAAACTCTCTACAAATGGTTGTAGGGCCCTACATGTACTGAATGTAGTACTAAATACAGCTTAACACATTTGCGGAAAGGGAGAATTATCAATATAACGCAATTTCTCCTTTCGCAACATTTATTTCAAAAGACATCTGTTGAAATTGCGTCAAGACGCGTAGTAGATAGATGTCAGTAAGCCTAATGGTCAATATCTTAACATCTTAATATAATCTTGAATTCGAAAGGTCGAGATTGACCTATGACCCGTCAGGTAATACAATGAGCGTTGCTGCAGGAAAACTAACCTTAACGTAATTACCAGTGGGGCAAAAATGACAGCACGTCCATATTAAAACTGCTTTACAGAAGATTCATGATACCTGCAATGACTTATTATCAAACATCGCAGGGCCAGATCCGACTACCCGGATGCGTTGAGCCTAAGCATACACAAGTACAGACAACCTCTTAGCCGACATCGTCATACTATAGTTTTAGAGTCGTCTGCGTCAAAATCATTTCAAAGGAAAAAGTACATTTTGGAAAATCATGGGAAAACAATGAAACACGTTTTAAAAACAGTGCAGACATGGGGAGATTTGCTCGTTTTGAGCACGGTCTCATTTTCCCCACAATGTTTGCGGTAGCTGTCTGTTAGAGATATCTATGAATATCCATCTGTATCAAGGAAGGGGTTAAACATTACAAAGAAAAGTATTACATTTACACCCATCACTTGACGGTGACAGGCCGTTAGTGAATCATTAACTGTTCACAATTCGAGCTGAGGAGAACTACTTACTTAATTCATAATGGCTGTGAGATCCCTTAAAACCAAGACTACGAAATGACAACATGTTATAACGAAGTAAAGAAACGCTACATTATTTCAAGTTACATCCGGGTCTCCTAAGCATTATATCAACAACATTGCCGATGACTCATTGAAACTACAGATATCCTAAAATAGTTTTAAATCACTTCTCAGTTGACCGCTTATACAAAGTCTCTTGCGAAAAGTATGTAAATAATGACGTCAGGAACTAAGGATAATCAGGTAGATGGAATTCTCTACATGTATATAGTTCTGAAATCTTTAATCAATTTCAGCTAATGTCACCTGTAAACGAAACCATTTTCGATGTAGTAGTGGGCAATGTATAAACATCTCCCATCGATGTGATAATACTTATAATTGTAGAGATAGATCTGATGAATTGGATTGTGGTAAGTATTTGAGACGCGTTAGGCGAAAATTGATCTAAATGAAAAGAAACTAAATTCTAGATTGTGCTGGAAATTAAATCTACCATTCCTGTACATAAAAGCGGATAGTCAAGACTCTGTCCAGTCTGTGCATAGAACGCCCGCGTACCTTTACTCTACGTCCATAAGATTTTCACTGTAAACCTATGGCGTCTTTATTTTACGTCCGTGAATCCATCACTCTACGTCCTTGAGACTTTCACAGTACATCCTTGGCGCTTTCGATTTGCGTCTGTTAGACTTTCACTATCCGTCCATAGTACATTGGAGTAACGTCAGTGGCGCTATCACTACATGTCTGCATTCGTCAAATTTTCCCTGTACATCATAAGGTCTAGACTGTTCGTCCGACGGGCTTTTAAAGTACGTCCTTGTGGCATCACTGTACGTCCATGGGATCTTTACTGTACGCCTATGGGACATTCACTGTTCGTCCATGGGATTGCACTGTACATTAGAAGGCATTAACTGTACGTTCTTGGGACTGCACTGTACATAAGAGGGGCATTAACTGTACGTACATGTAAATGCACTGTACATACTAGGAGCATTTACTATACTTCCATGGGGCTGCACTGTATATTAGAGCGGCATTTACTGTACGTCCATGTGAATGCACTGTACATACTAGGAGCATTTACTGTATTTCCATGGGGCTGCACTGTATATTAGAGGGGCATTTACTGTACGTCCATGGGACTGCATTGTATATTAGAGGGGCATTTAATGTACGTCCATGGGGCTGCACTGTATATTAGAGTGGCATTTACTGTACGTCCATGGGACTGAACTGTACATTAGAGGGGAATTTACTGTACGTCCATGGGGCTGCACTGTATATTAGAGGGGCAGTTACTGTACTTCCATGGGGCTGCACTGTATATTAAAGAGGCATTTACTGTACGTCCATGGGACTGCACTGTACATAAGAGGGGTATTTACTGTATGTCCATGGGACTGCACTGTATATACGAGGGGCATTTACTGTACGTCCATGGGACTGCACTGTACATAAGAGGGGCATTTACTGTATGTCCATGGGACTGCACTGTTTATACGAGGGGCATTGACTGTACGTCCATGGGGCTGCATTTTATATTAGAGAGGCATTTACTGTACGTCCATGGGGCTGCATTGTATATTATAGGGGCATTTACTGTACGTCCATGGGACTGCATTGTATATTAGAGGGGCATTTATTGTACGTCCATGGGAATGCATTGTATATTAGAGGGATATTGAATGTATGTCCATGGGTCTGCACTGTACATTAGAGAAGCATTTATTGAACGTCCATTAGGCTGCACTGTACATAAAAGGCACAATTACTGTACGTCCATGGGACTGCACTGTACATTAGAAGGGGATTTACTGTACGTCCATGGGAATGCATCGTACATTATAAGGGGATTTACTGTACGTCCATGGGAATGCACTGTACATTAGAAGGGGATTTACTATACGTCCGTGGGACTGCACTGTACATTAGAAGGGGATTTACTCTACGTGCATGGGAATGCATTGTACATTAGAAGTGGATTTACTGAACGTCCATCGGAATGCATTGTATCTTAGAGCAACATTTACTGTACGTCCATGGGAATGCACTGTAAATTAGAGCAGCATTTATTGTACGTCCATGGGAATGCATTGTATATTAGAGCAGCATTTACTGTACGTCCATGGGAATGCATTGTATATTAGAGCAGCATTTACTGTACGTCCATTGGAATGCATTGTATATTAGAGCAGCATTTACTGTACGTCCATGGGAATGCATTGTACATTAGATCAGCATTTGCTGTACATCCATGGAAATGCATTGTATATTAGAGCCTCATTTACTGTACGTCCATGGGGCTGTATTGTATATTAGAGCAGCATTTACTGTACGTTCATGGGAATGCATTGTATATTAGAGCAGCATTTACTGTACGTCAATGGGAATTCATTGTATATTAGAGCAGCATTTACTGTACGTCCATGGGAATGCATTGTATATTAGGCAGCATTTACTGTACGTCATTGGAATGCATTGTATATTAGAGCAGCATTTATTGTACGTCCATTGGAATGCATTGTATATTAGAGCAGCATTTACTGTACGTCCATGGGAATGCATTGTACATTAGATCAGCATTTGCTGTACATCCATGGAAATGCATTGTATATTAGAGCCTCATTTACTGTACGTCCATGGGGCTGTATTGTATATTAGAGCAGCATTTACTGTACGTTCATGGGAATGCATTGTATATTAGAGCAGCATTTACTGTACGTCAATGGGAATTCATTGTATATTAGAGCAGCATTTACTGTACGTCCATGGGAATGCATTGTATATTAGGCAGCATTTACTGTACGTCATTGGAATGCATTGTATATTAGAGCAGCATTTATTGTACGTCCATTGGAATGCATTGTATATTAGAGCAGCATTTACTGTACGTTCATGGGAATGCATTGTACATTAGAAGGGGATTTACTGTACGTCCATGGGAATGAACTGTATATTAGAGCAGCATTTACTGTACGTCCATGGAAATACATTGTACATTAGAGGGGCATTTACTATACGTCATGGGAATGCATTTTATATTAGAGCAGCATTTATTGTACGTCCATGGGAATGCATTGTATATTAGAGGGGCATTTACTGTACGTCCATGGGAATGCATTGTATATTAGAGGGGCATTTACTATACGTCCATGGGGCTGCACCGTACATCACGGTTCGTCCATTGGGCTTTCACTGTAGGTCCACGGGGCCTTTACTGTACGTCCTTGTTTAATTTTCATTGTACGTCAGTATCGTTAAACGCGTTTTCGCCAAACGCGGCTCGTTTCAGTTATATTATGCGACGTCACACAGATTTGGACATTGCTCTCTTTTTAAATTGAAGACAGATTATATCCATGCCTTTGGGTGTTTTAACTCAAACGGCGTGAGTACTGGTTATGTCTCCAGGAAGCAGACATCGAACGTGACTAATATAAGTTAAAAGCTTTTTCCGCAATCGATGTATAATAATTAATATTAAACTCAATAAATACAATTGAAAGCTTATTTCAAAATTAATTGTTAAAACTGTATCAATCATTTTTTTAATACTGCAGTAAAAACCTGTAAAGAGGAAGAGTTCTCATGAGAAAATGGAAACTGTATTTATCACCAATTTACTTGTGATGGAGATGATGATTGTTTGGATAACTCATAGGGGCTGATTCAAAACAATTATGTCCATTGTTATGTATGTGATTAATCATGGATTAACCATTTTCTGCATATCTGCAGCAGACGCGAACATTTGGAAACTCTCAATCATTGGTTGTAGAGCTCTACATGTACTGTAGTACTGAATACAGCTGAACACATTTGGGGAATTACCAATATGAAGCAATTTCTCCTTTCGCCACATTAATTTCTAAAGACGTCTGTTTAAATTGCGTCAAAATGCGTAGATGCATGTCAGTAAGAGTCAATATGCTTACATCTTTACAGAATCTTGATTTCGAAAGGTTGGGATTGACCTGTGATCCGTCCAGAAATAGAATGAGCATTGCTGCAGGAAAACTAATCTTAATATAATTACCAGTGGGGCAAAAAAGAGTTCACGTCCACGTTAATACTGCTTTACAGAAGATTCATGAAACCTTCAAATGACTAATTATCAAACATCGCAGGGCCAGATCAGACTACCCGGATGCGTTGAGCCTTAGCATACACAAGCACAGACAACCACTTAGCCGACATCCTCATACTATAGTTTAGAGTCGTCTGCGTCAAAATCAGTTCAAAGGAAAAAGTACATTTTGGAAAGTCATGGAAAAACAATGAAACAACGTTTTAAAAACAGTGCAGACGTGGGGAGATTTGCTCGTTTTGAGCACGGTCTCACTTTTTCCACAATGTTTGCGGAAGCTGTCTGTTAGAAATATCTATGAAAATCCGTCTGTATCAAGTAAGGGGTTAAACATTACAAAGAAAAGTATTACAATTACACCCATTACTTGACGTTAACAGGCCGTTGGTGAATCATTATTAACTGTTCACAATTCGAGCTGAGGATACCAACTTACTTAATTCATTATGGCTGCGAGATCCCTTAATTTCTAATTGCTTCATATTGGTAATTCCCCCTTTCCCCAAATCCTAAAAAAGTTTTATAACACTTCTCAGTTAAATGCTAATACAGAGTCTCGCGAGAAAAGTATGTGAATAATGACGTCAGAAACTTAGGATAATCATGAAGTTGGAATTCTCTACATGTATATAGTTCTTTAATCAATTTTAGCTAATGTCAGCTGTGTACCACACAAGTTTCGATGTAGTGATGGGGAATTTATACACAAATACTATCGATGTGATGATAATAATAATTGTAGAGACGGATCTGATGAATTGGATTGTGGTAAGTATTTGAGACGCGTCAGGCGAAAATTGCTTCACAGAACGGGAAACTGGAAAAAACTTAATTCTAGATTGTATAGGAATTTAAATCTACAATTCCTTTACATAAACGCGGACAATCAAGACTCCGTCAAGTATGTGCATAGAACGCCCGCGGGACATTCACTCTACGTCCAAGGGACCATCACTGTAAACCCATGGCGATTTCATTTTACGTCCTTGAGTATTTCATATTTCGTCAGTGATACTATTGTGCGTTCGTGAGACATAGATCGTTCGTTCGTGAGACTTCCGCGAGGTCAGAATCTACTTTAAGTTCGTGAGACTTCCGCGAGGTGAGACTCTCACTTTAAGTTCGTGAGACATTCGTGATACCTTTAGTGTATGCCATTGATTCTTTCATTGTTCATCAGTGGTATTTTCTCTATGTTCTCCTATGGTGCTTTGAATGTATGTCCGTGGATGTTTTACTGTTAGTCCTACAAGTTCGTTGTGCTTTCGCTGGGCTTCCTTGGGACTTTCTATGTATATCCGGGACTTTTATTTTATGTCCATGTCATGGACCTTCAATGTAGATGGACCTTCAATGTAGATTCATTGAGCTTTTGTACGTTGGACTTTCACTGTAAGTTCGTGCTGCTTTCATTGACAATTTAACTGTTCTTCTTATGGACTTTCATATGCCCGTGTTGCTTGCACTGTTCCCCCGCTGACAATTTCACTGTACCCCCGTGACAATTTCACTGTACCCCTGTGACAATTTCACTACCCCCTTGACAATTTTACTGTACGTTCGTTGCATTTTCAATGTTCGTCTGATTGTCATGGACCTTCAATGTAGGTTCATTGGGCTTTTTTGTACGTTGGACTTTCACTGTAAGTTCGTTCTGCTTTCATTGACAATTTAACTGTTCGTCTTATGAACTTTCATATGCCCCTTTTTGCATGCATTGTTCCCCCCGCTGACAATTTCACTGTACCTCCGTGACAATTTCACTGTACCCCTGTGACAATGTCACTACCCCCGAGACAATTTTACTGTACGTCCGTTGCATTTTTAAAATTCGTCTGATTGTTCGTCTTAAATTTACTTCCGTTGAGCTTTCACTGTAGGTCTATGGGACCTTCACTGTACGTTCAATGGTGCCTTCAATTTACGCTGTGCCGACTAGGGACTTTCGCTGTATCATTCACTCTGCCTTTAATTGTGCATCCAGGACTTTCATGTTCGACCATAGGACATTCAATGTACGTGCTTGGGGATTTTAATGTATGTCCTCGGTACTTTAACCATAAATCAAGGTTGCTTTCACCGTTCCCCCGCGAGATTAAACCTTCAATGTCAATGGTACCCCCACTTTACATTCTTGGCTCTTTTAATATGGACCTTCACTATACGTCCTTTTGGGGATATCACTGTACTTCCCCGGTGCCTTCAATTTACGGCCGCGGGCCTATTACTGTACGCCTGCAGGACCTTCAATGTATGTCTGTGTGTCTTCACTGTCTATCCGCAATGCCTTCACTTAATGTCCGTCAGTCTTTCATGTATATTTATGTCCAGAGAGTGTTTGCTGGGCGTCCGTGGGACGTTCAGAGGGGCTATCACTGTTAGTCCGTCACTCGTTCAATATGCGTCCGTGAGACATTCACTGTATGCCCGTGGTGAATTTTTATGCATGTAAATGGTATTTTCATTTTCAAGCCGTGAGCCCATCACAATACGTCATTGACACTTTCACTGTACATCCTTGGCGATTTCGATGTGCGTCTGTTGGACTTTCACTGTCCGTCCATAGTGCATTGGCCTTTCATCAGTGACGCTATCACTATGCGTCCGTGAAATTGTCACTGTACATCCATAAGGTGTTGACTGTTCGTCCGTCGGGCTTTTAATGTACGTCTCCATGGGGCTGCACTGTACATTAGAGAGGCTATTGCTGTACGTCCATGGGACTGCACTGTACATTAGAG
The DNA here is from genome assembly GCA_031761405.1 of Serripes groenlandicus. Taxonomy (NCBI): domain Eukaryota; kingdom Metazoa; phylum Mollusca; class Bivalvia; order Cardiida; family Cardiidae; genus Serripes; species Serripes groenlandicus. Next base: position 23,622 of record JASEVX010000417.1, on the reverse strand, counting down.
GGACATTTACCCGTCGTCCATGTACTGCACTGCACGTTATAGGGGCATTTACTGTAAGTCCATGAAACTGCACTGGACATTAGAGGGGCATTTACTGTACGTTCATAGAATTGCATTTTACATTAGAGGGGCATTTATTGTACGTCCATGGCGAGCGTGACTTACATATCTAAATAAATTCATTTGAAAGCTTAATATAAAATGAATTGTTACATTAGAGGGGCATTTACTGCTCGTCCATGGGACTGCATTATTGTACGTCCATGGCGAAGCAGACATCGGGCGTGACTTATATAACTTTAAAAATGTTTTGCATTGTTTGCCGAGGGACTCTCACTGACATTCCATCGTACCTTTAATTTACGTCCGTGTCGTTTTCGCTGTAGGTATGTGGGACGTTCACTGTAAGCCCGTGATTCTTGCACTGTCCTCTGTGACTAATTCACTGAACATTCGTTGGGTTTTCACTGTTTGTTTACTGAAAGTCCATCGTACCTTTAATTTACGTCCGTGGCGCTTTCGCCGTAGGTCTATGGGACTTTCACTGTAACACCGTGTTTCTAACACTGTACCCCTGTGACAATTTCACCGTACGTCAAGGTTCGTCCAGGGGGCTTTCAATGTAGGTCCATGGGGTATTTACTATAGGTCCCTTTAATTTCCATTGTACGTCAGTATAGTTAAACGCGTTTTCGCCAAACGCAGCTCGTTTCAGTTATAGTATGTAACGTCACACAGGCATTACTCTCTTTTAAAATTAAAGACGGATAATATCCATGCCTTACGGGTGTTATGTCTCCAGGAAGCAGACATCGAGCGTGACTTATATAAGTTTAACGCTTATTTCGCAATCGATGTATAATAAATTAGTTTATACTAAATAAATACAATTGAAAGCTTAATTCAAAATTAATTGTTAAAACTGTATGAATCATTTTTTTATACTGCAGTAAAAACCTGTAAAGAGGAAGAGAAGAGTTCACATGTGGTGCAGACGCATCCTGACGCCTTTGAGGCTGACGAATTATGAAAACATTGTATCAAAAGGAGAAATTGCTCATAATGAGTAATTTCTCTTTTTGCCACAATGAATTTAACTCTATTCAATAATTATACTTTCATTTATAGAACTTTCAATATTTCCTGCTGAAGAGTTGTCATATGTGGAAGGGTTAACGTAAAATACAATAAAGAAAGACTATGTGCAGTATAATTGCTCATTTAAATTGTGTAATCTTTGAAAGAGACATTATGATTTAAGGTTCGGCATTCCATACATGCATACCAGAATATTTGTTTGTTCTTTCTGAAGATGGTTTAGGGCTCAACTGAATAGAAAACGGCCGAGCCCCGATAGCTCCTTCGGTAGCGACGCGGGCTATCAATCCAGATGATCTGAATTCGAAACCCAGATCGACGAACATTCTTTCCGACGTTTGACAAAAGTTAATGAGGCAAGCTTCATACGTATTCCGCCAATGGGCTAACAGTCCATTTGGAAAAGCATCAAATTAGTTGGAAACACTATTGTATGGAGTACTGGTTTGAGAAAGCAAGAAAACACATGGGTAGGTGAACCAGCCGCTATAATATGTCTGTAATGTTTTTTTAAAAACGGCGTTAAATTCCGATCAATCAATCAAGTTTCGATATAAGGTACGCCCTCTATTTTTCTCTCCGATAGATATTATAGATGCACAATGTGATTCAATCACAACACTTGATCCTGCAGAAACCGAAACCACAATGAACCCTATGACTGGTACAACTCCCCATCATGATGCTGTCATGACGGTGTCCTCCTGTAAGTATCACTATTTTCATCTATATAGCCGCGTCGTTCGTACACCGGTGTTTGGAGGTATTTGATTGTTTTGTTGTTGGTGTTTTACCCCGCTTTCAACAATTGTGTCAGTTATATCACGGCGTTTCCGGTGTAAGTTACCAGTACTACTGATCCATTTATCCTTACCCCAGCGAGTCAGGCGTAATGCTTATCCCACAATCCTGATCGCCAAGAAGGAAAAGCGATTAAAACAAAGAGTAAGTGTAAATATCCAATGAGCAGAAGTTACTTATAGATCGGTCGATGGTACTTTTTACTCTGTAGTGTTTTTCACGAAGCACCATTACTATCGATATTTATACCGTACTAGCGATTTTGCACCACGATGCCGTGTTGTATATGTGTACAACATTTAATGAAGGAACAACTGTATAGCTTAGTAGAATATTTAATACTACAAAGATTAACATGAAATGCATGGGTTATATATAAATATGTTACACTAAGAGGCGTGGCTTTCAGTGGATACACTTTCATTCATGGTTTCATTTGTTAAGACAATATACACAACACTCTCCCCCTTCAAATGTTAAGTTATCAATTCATATTCAATTTTGAAATCGCAATCATGATATACCTGATGAAAGTATGCAAATACTCCTTTAGTTTGTTCCGATTGTGAATTCATTAGTCATTAAGTTCCAATGTCCACGATGACCCCAATTAACATACTCATTATCATTTATAGCGGTACTAACTCCAAAGCTCGTCGCCAATTTGGTGTGTATGTGTACAACATTAAATGAAGGAACAACCATATAAATTAGCAGAATATGTAGTACTACAAGGATTAATATGAAAGACATGGGTTATATAGAACTATGATACACCAGCTAAGAGGCGTGGCTTTGAGTGGATACACTTTCATTCATGAGTTTATTAGTTAAGACAATATACACAGCACTCTCCCATTTCAAATTTTAAGTCATCAATTCAAATTCAATTCTGAAATCGCAATCATAATTACACCTGTGGAAAGTATGCACATACTGCTTTAATGTGTTCAGTGTATTCATATATTTTAGAATTAAAAAAAATCGATTTCTTTCTTTTGGGTAAGTGATGTCGAATCAAACCTATTTTCCGGCTTCATATGCCAACAAATTACCGCATTTTGAATTCTAGACGGGTAGACAGGTACTATTTGGCGGTTCGAAAGGACCGATATGGGTATTAGCTGGCAACAGTTCCTTCATTTAAAAAATAAAATCCACAGATCATCCACTTCCATTGATATTATATACGATCTGCAACAACCAAGACATCTCCCTTAACCCGAGATGGTGTTCAGAAACGGAGAGCTGATATAGAAAGAGAGATGTGAAGTAATTCAATGCCGATAATGTAAAACACTAGTCTAGATTCCAGTCTCAAACTGATGAGTGTCTTCGGATCTTTGTATTTATGGCTATACTTATGATCAGACAAAATACAAACAGAATATAGTATCTGTATTTTATTGGCTTAAACATCTTCATTAATATCATAAAAAGAATTGTAAAGTTTTATTATTAAAAATAATATATTACAACAACCAACAGAATTGCGAGGATTTAGATAGTGCACTTTTCTAGAAGGACATAACTCGTTTGGAAAGATGTGAAGTGATTGTCAAATGTTATATTGATTTAAACTAATTCAATAGACTTTCACGTTCTGCCAATTATATATTATATCTGCTTCTTACTTTAGACAGGGAATGTACATACCTCGTGATACTAAGCTACGAATACACTAACATGACCATTGTTTTGCGCATAATAAGAATAATTCGCAAAAAAGCAATCCAGTTTCAAAAGACAACAATGTAAATCAGCTATATATGCTTTCCCTTTCGTAGGTGGTCCCGACGAAAGCGATGGAAATAACCAATGTATGATTATTGGAGTTGTGTCTGGTGTGGCGTGCATCGTCATTGTACTTGCAGTAGCTGGTGCTTGTTTTCTGAAGAGAAGGTAAATATCGTTTTAATAGAGAAATAAGTTAAACTGCAAACTAGAATAAGTATACAAACGTTTGTGTTACATGTTACGTTAAACTTTTCTTGTGTTTAAGTACTTGAAACATCAATCGTTGTTATTTAATTAACGATTTCCGTGCGCTTTACTTGTGACATGTACAGCAAACAATTTACCACCAATCACTAATACTAAATTTTACAAAGTACATTCACAGGTTTTCTTTATCATTCATGTGTTACATAGTTTTATGATTGTTTTTGTAAAATTAAAAGAAGTGAACAATTGAATTTGTGAAAGGACTGTTACTCAATATATTGATCAGCTTAAACAAGGCTAATTGGTCAAGGATTGTAAGGGCTGGGTATTTCAATGTGTAGTTTAAACTTATATATTGTTCATCGATTGTCAAATAACTTAAATTAATCAAGCTCGATGTCTGATTCTTGACACTTGTCCAATGTTTACTCAAGCAATTTGCGTGGAAAATCAAAAAGATAGAACCCAATTATGACAGGATCCAGACAGCTTTATCTCAGCATCACTGTTTTAATGTTTCTGACTGGTATCATACATCCCATATATACATCATGTGTACCGCTTTAGTTGAGAGAGTTTATACACTTTTTGTCAACGTATGCTAATACACTTTTAATGAGAGAGTATATCCACAAGTTTCCACGCCATGTCAATGTTCCTTGAACGCTTGGACCTGAATGGATGTGTGCATAGGCTAGATCTCATGTCCCTATAACGAAGTTTATTTAATTTCTTTTGTAGAAAACGTGATGACAAGTCTTCCGAAATAGTAACACAACCGACTGAGGAACACCACTATGAGGATCTTCACATACAACTAAGTCAATTGTAGATACTGGATCTGACATGATACCTAGCTGTTTCTTCACGTTTAAAGATAAGCACAACTGTGGATACAATTGGTACTATTTTAAATCATAGTTTGTGTACCATGCATTACATAGACAAATTAAACGCAACCTTGGATTACATTGAAATCATTATGGCATGCTTTCCCTTCAACATCACCCTCGCCCAATCGAGTTGCGTGATATAGTTTGGAAACAATCATGTCATTTGACATGCATAGGTAACGAAGAAATATGGCTGGAGCTTTGACGTTAATTTAAAATCAGTTGTGACTTCAGGCGCGAATGTCTACTTCCGCTAAATTGTCCATTCATTTGTATTTACCGCGCTAAAGCAATTCCAAGAAATCGTCCCTCATCGGATCGCCAAAGTTGTAACCATGACGTTACGAAATTGCGTTCAAGTGACAATTTACTTTCTCCAACTAGTTGCCAAGGTTTTTTCATCGATAGAACACGAGTCGTGACACACAGACGTCACGATAAAACACCGATGTTTCAAGTTGTTGATAAATAAATCTGTCATAGTACCAGACAATTTACGATGCTATCTTTATAAATGTTTTTTTACACATAGCAGCTGACGAAGTCAAGGGTTCAGCTTTCATCGGATGTTTTCACTAGTTTCTAGGCAACATGAAACGAGAACGAGTTTAACAAACTCCTTATACAAGTCTTGTTTTCTTATTTCAAATGTACACACTTTTAGTATTTCAACAAATGTAAACATATTATATGTAAATTCCATATTGAGCCTAGGACATCTGAGCGTCCAAAAACATTATTTTAAATAAGTGACAAATGTATCCTTCAATATTATTCATACACACGTTAATGTTTAGTCTGTATTTATATGTATTTTGCACAATGCTACGCTTACTGACACATATTTCGAAACTGAATTGACTGGTTCTCGGGAATACATCATTCGGTGCACTACACTCACAAACAGGTAGTGTCGTAGTTTTAATTTACCTGTTAGTCTAGTGTATACAATCTGCCTCACGTACATTCAGGAAAGTACGGTGCCTACCGATCTTTCGAGTCTAGTAAAGCAAATGACGTATTCATAGTTTTGGATCACACACTATTCCCAATGTGTTATCTGTATGAGATTGTAAGGTTTTCGAAAGTATGTCCACGTAGTTGATACGTGTTGTAAAGTATGCCCTTGTTACAATATTATTCAATATTATTCATACATACGTTAATGTTTAGTCTGTATTTATATGTATTTTGCACAATGCTACGGTTACTGACACAATACAATCTAATTCACGAACATTCGCGAAAGTACGGTACCTACGATCTTTCGAGTATAGTGAAGCAAATGACGTATTCATAGTTTTGGATCACACAATATTCCCAATGTGTTATCTGTATGAGATTGTAAGGTTTTCGAAAGTATGTCCACGTAGTTGATACGTGTTGTAAAGTATGCCCTTGTTACAATATTATTCAATATTATACATACACACGTCAATGTTTAGTCTGTATTTATATGCATTTTGCACAATGCTACGCTTACTGACACATATTTCGAAACTGAATTGACTGGTTCTCGGGAATACATCATTCGGTGCACTACACTCACAAACAGGTAGTGTCGTAGTTTTAATTTACCTGTTAGTCTAGTGTATACAATCTGCCTCACGTACATTCAGGAAAGTACGGTGCCTACCGATCTTTCGAGTCTAGTAAAGCAAATGACGTATTCATAGTTTTGGATCACACAATATTCCCAATGTGTTATCTGTTGAATGACATTTTAGGTGTTTTTACAGTATATTCACCTTGCTGATACTTGTTGTAAATTTGTTAATTGGTACATATTGCATATATTCATGATGTCGGATTCTAATGGTAATAGTGATCAGTGTATCTGTACATAAACTTTTAAACGTATATGTGTTATGTATTATTTTGACATTTATTTACCAATATATTTGACATTTACGTAAAGGCATCCTATGAGCGTACCTATGACGAATTCCGAGCTCTATTTCTGCACAATCAATACCAAAGTCGTAAACGTACGGTTTTATTTAAGGATACAGCAGGTTACTTTACCTTATTTGATTGGTTGTTTTGTTGGGGTTTTACGTCATTTTCAACATTATTTAAATTAGATCACGGCGACAGTTCACTTATTCATTATCCCTTGGTAAACAAACCAGTACTATGTTAGGAAATGTGCCTTTCACAAGGGCACGTCACCATTACCACACCCGCAACTGGGGATCGACCCCGGAACGCCCGGTTCCAAATCCCCGACGCTAACCACAAGGCCACGGCAGATTCCTCAATGTTATCTCAATTGAAAATACTCCGTTGTGTCATTATATACGTCCTCCCTTTCATAATACAGCTTAGCCGAGAAAGGGCAGAAGGTTTATGACACACGACCTTTGAGTCGCCTGTTGTGAAAATAAGTATCCGACTGAATTGGACATTGATTATATTTTTAAAAGCAAGTTCTCAATACAAATTTAACTTCGTATTGGAAAAAGCAAATCTTTCATATCGAGGGCTTGGCGTGAAACGGTTGTAACGAAAATTGGTATTTTTTTACCAAGGTTAATCACCTCGCCATAATGTCTTTATAAACGTCAAATCTTTTTTCTTGGTAAACAATGGAAATTTAGGTGCCATTGCTCAGAACGAGCAATGGCACCTAAATTTGCATTGTTTACAAAGGGGTCGAAATTGCCCCTTAACCAGGGTTTTCAAAATAGGTTTTTAGTTACAACCGTTTCACGCCAAGCCCTCGATATGTTTGCGTTAATTTTTAAAGGGGACGAATCAAATGAGTCGATACATCACAAGACAAAAACTTTCTGAATGGCATATTCTATTATTCTTCACCGAATTTCCGATTCTAGAATTCTAAAGAGCGTGACATAAACCAATGCAGATAATTAAAATAACACTTATATTTATTTAATGCAAAGTTACATAACAAAGCGGACACAATATATTCTCTTTTTGTTGGCGTAATCTGGCCACAGTAACATAAAAAGTATAGTTGTAAGCAACAGATGACGAGTCCTGGAGACAGAGACTCGCACTGTAAGTTTAAAAACCCGAAGGCATAGACACACAGTCAACCCTGGTGGAGGTAAGCGGTGAGAAGGGTGTATTTTTCTTTTTAAATGATGACAACTGATGTAAAGGATATATATGCAGAAATCGAGGTCACTTGATTGCGTATACCAAGAAAAGGAAGTTTAAACAATGAACCTAACGGATAACAATTGCAGCATTTGAGATCAATTAGCAAAAAGGTCTATCATGCATTACAAGGAAAAATTCTACATTGTCCCTGTAATCGGTTTCAAACTTTAATATCCGAAACTTATTACAGAGTACAAATGCAGTTAATCAAAATAACACTCATATTTATTTAATGCAAAGTTACATAACAAAGGTGACACAATATATTCTCTTTTTGTTGGCGTAATCTGGCCACAGTTTCTTAACATAAAAGGTATATTTGTAAGCAACAGATGATGAGTCCTGGTGACAGAGACTCGCACTGTTAGTTTAAAAACCCGAAGGCATAGACACACAGTCAACGCTGGTGGAGGTAAGTCCCCACCACATGGCAAAGCCCTACCGCCACCAGTATAACTATGAAGTGCGGCCATATCTTCAACAATTAGGATAAACAGTATAAAGGAACTGATGTATACCTTCAGTTAAAGCTCTAAGAAAAATATCACTGCCCTTGTTAGCTACAAGATCCCCAACGCAATAAAGACTCGGAACTGACTCGTTTATATCTATGTAGCGTAAATACTTCCCTCCTCGACTTAAAATGAACGAGGCAATGCCATTGTTGACCCTTTTCCTGGCTTTTTCAAGAGTTTTGTGGCAATTTTCATTTCTCCAATGAAGTCTTGGAAGTATCTGGGATCACACAATAATAGAATGGTGAAACAATTTGGTAATTTGGAATAAAGTCTGCTTAATTGCTAGCATTATTAGCTCACCAGAGCATGAAGTGCTTAAAGTGAGTTTTTGTGAACGCCTTTTGTCCGTCTTCCGTCGTTCGTCGTTCGTCAACATTTGCTTGTTAACACTCTAGAGGCATCATATTGCATCCGATCTTCATGAAAGATTATCAGATTATACATTTCTATCAAATTTAGGCCAAGTTCGAAACTGGGTCATGTCGGGTCAAAAACTAGGTCACTATGCCAAATTTAATGAAAATCATTCTGGAAGCCGCATTTTAAACTTGAGCATGTTGATACTTTGTCAGAAAGTTTGTCTTGGTGATATCTAGGCCAAGTTATGTAGGTCAAAAACTAGGTCACTAGGCCAAATTTATGGAAAATCTTGTTAACTCTCTGAAAGCCACATTTTGGCTTGAGCATGTTGAAACTATGTCGGAATGTTCGTCTTTAGTGATATCTAGGCTAAGTTTGAATATGGGTCATGTCTGATCAAACACTAGGTCACTAGGCCAAATTTAGGGGGAAATCTTGTTAACACTCTGGAAGCCACATTTTTTTACTTGAGCATGTTGAAACTTTGTCAGAATGTTTGTCTTAGTGGTATCTATGTCAAAAACTAGGTCACTAGGACATATTTAAGGAAAGTCTTGATAAAACTCTTGAAGCCGCTTTTTTTAAAATTGAGCATGTTTAAATTTTATCAGAAAGTTTGTTCTGATCATATCTAGGCCAAGTTCGAATATGATGAGTCATGTCCTGTCAAAAACTAGGTCGCTAGGCAAAATTTAACACTCTTGAAGCCGCATTTTTGGCTTGAGCATGTTGAAACTTTGTCAGAATATTTTTCTTGATGATATCTAGGGTAGGTTCGAATATGGGTCAACTGAAGTCAACAACTAGGTCACTAGGCTAAATTAGTTCAATATATGTGGATTAAATAATTTCAAATATTCAACAAATCTGCAGCAAACGACTTTTTTTTTATGCAAACTAAGGAAATTCTCAATAAATGTAAGTGCATGTATGATTGGGCGGTGCTCAAAGCAAAATTTCCATTAAGTGATGATTACACACATGGACAAATACCTGGCTGCGTATCCATACGTGATACATATTAATTGTAGTGTTCAAGGTAAAATTACGCTAAATACATCCGCTGACTTGCTGATCTACACCACTTTAGTCCCTAAAAAAGCATTTGTTTGTGTAGAAATGAGTGTATACCATCACCAGAATGTATTGAATATATGACATTGAGTTTAAATGCATTTGTGAATGTGTATAGGATGCATTGGAAATGATTGATTTGATCACTTTTAGTATTTTGACCTTGTTTGAAAGTGAAAGTAGAAAATGCTAAACACCGGTTTTGTCTGGGCCTGATTTGGTCCAAAATGACGGTAACCATTTTCGCCTTGTGAGTTCTTTCTTGCATAATGCATGACCCCACATTTTCTTTGGATTGTTTTAGAGCTAGGAGGTAACTCTTTTCAATGATATATGGTGTTCTACATGAGAAACGATTAAAAGTGTGACAATTGAGGACTGAAACTGGTCGATTGACATGGAAACAAAGAAGGAGTTGTGTTGGTGTATTGTAACCTCAATATGGTTAAAGGGGGATAACCACTGCCTTACTAATGCAACCGAATAACAAGAGTTGTCTATCTGATAGCAAATGCAAATGAGGCTGAGCACTCGATTAGAAAAATGTCGTAGTAAAAACAGTCTTAACACGTGTTAGTTCCTTATTACCTGAACAGTCATCCCTAATAGGGAAACATAACAGTTACATAATTTGCTTTCTCCACGAAATGTCTTACGAATTTGTTCTATTTTATTTCGACCAGGGACTTTATATTACAATACTGTTATATAGTGTTCCTGATTCGACAAAAAGGTAAGTGCACGAATTGACCTAATTCGTTTATACGGCCTCCGGTCCTATGTATTTTGAGTCGTTCACAAAAGCGTAGGAATATTCATAATAATGTTTACTGCTGAAAGATTTGTATTTCTTAAAATAAAATTCATTATAAAAGCCGCAAATACATTTATTATTTTATAGAAAATAAAGTGTCCAAACTATATTGTACTGATTGTTCGGATTGTACACGAAAAGACTATTAGGAAGATTTTACTTTGAATTTATCGCGCTATATTGATTAGCGTATGTATAATTTGCTATAGGGCATATTTGACTTCGGTCATGATACAAACGCAAAATAAGGAGATTATTACATAATAATCACCTTCCCCCAAAAAAATATGACACATTTGCACCAGACGCCATTAAGAACAATTTGGCAAAAAGATAAAAAAATAAAATGTACATAATGAACATTTTTCCTGTTGTCACGATGTTTTCAACCATATTCAATAAGAATAATGCCATTTACCCTTTAGTTCCCACCTACGATTTCCGACGCCCCTGCAGCAGACGACATTTAAAAACATTTTGCCACAATGCTTTCAACCCTATTCAATAATTATACTTTCATTATTAATATATTTTTCATATTCTGCCTACACGTTGTCAAAATAGTCTGCTTCAGATTTGTTGTATGAGGGAAAGTATAAAATAGTTTTTCCATAATTTTCCTGAATAGTTCCAAACTCGTCTGCTTCAGATTTGTTGCATGAGGGAAAGGATAACAGAGTTATTCAACAGTTTTCCTGATTAGTTTCAAACTCGTCTGCTGCAGATTAAACATCGTCACTATCCAGCGTTCCCCATTGACACATATATTAAGACTTTGTGTTGTACAGTCTTTAAGCCAGTAAACTAGACTCATCCTTCAACGTTCTGTAATACTCCGGTTAGACCGGCGTCTCTCCTGTGATATCGATAGTTTCATAGATGTCGTTTCTGCGAAGTTTGGCCAAAGGCATTTGTCGTCTGATGTCATCCAAGTAATCGAGATCTGCAGATAATAATGATATGCACAGTTCTTTATTTATTTTTAAAGACAGATCGGATGTATACAAAATGTATATGTTTATTTCCTGACGAAGCCTTTTGGGAAACTAGTCTTGGTACAATAATATATACATGTATATGGTATTATACATATATCATTATTATCATTATTGTATATTAACCATATAGAGTGACTATTTATAGTAACACGGTCATGTGTCTGGTTTTTCAAAATAATCTCAAACGAAAAAAATAACACTTTATCAGTATGGTCCACATAGAGAGACTATATGTAATAGCTTAACACTGTCTAGTATGGTTCCCTGATTGGCTTCTGTCAGGATAAATGGACTAGTATTACTGGTACCATACGCATACAATATCGTGATATAACTGAACATTGTTACAAACGGCAATAACCACCATGCCAACAAATTGTGTTTGTTAAGGTCTATTATCGATTACTCGAACTCGACAGGAACCAATCAATTACTTTGAGTTATCGACGCGCTCGAGTGATCTCTGAATTAACGCACAAAACATTTATGTATTGTCAGCTTAGTACTGTACAATGATCCCTAAGTGTTTATTATGAAAAGCAACCCCGTGATACAACCAAATTGCTCGTATGAGTAATCAGAACTACGGCTACGCAGGCTTCCCACTTCCGTGCGATCCGTTATAGCTGCATTTCACCAAGGATTGTTTTTTCCAATCGGCCCGATCTGGACCAGATGTCCCCGGTGAATCAATTTTTTTGATCGCCCCGATTGTCGTCCTGAATCGCCTCCAATCGTCCCCTTTTTTGACCCGATTGAGTCCCGACCAATGGACCATGGCAGGGGGACGAATCACGGACGTTCCTCGCGCGATCGACACGTTTCCGGGACGCAAGTATGCGAAAGTACGCGCAAGTACCCGCAGGTACACGGCAAAGGCCCGGTAGAGACCCGCTTCTCGCGCGCAAGTGAGCGATCTTCGCGCGTTGTTCGGACTAGAGTGGCAGAGAGAGGCTGAAAATGGGCGACCCCAGCTCGAGAGAGGATGGCCGCCGTTCTTCCGCCGTTCTTCGCGCGAGAGTGGCCGAATGTAGGCGTATGTTGACGCAGGGAACCGCAGGAAGCCGAAAGTAAACGTTCTTCGGACAATTTAAACGATCTTCGGACGTTCTTCGGCCAACCAAATGTGCCTAGATCGGCCGGAGATAGGTGTTTTGGGGGCCCGACTATATAAATCAAGCCAGATCGAAGCCTTTCATCACTTTCTGACCAGCCAGGGAAGGTCATGGACCAACAAGCAGTGCTGGGGCTTGTTGTAGCTCTACAACTTCGTTCTGCCATAGCAAAACAAAATGATATTACACTAGAAAATATGCTGAGGAGGAGGCCAAGGACCAAGAGAAAATATGCCAAAAAGAAGGAAGTTTTTGTAAATTTTTAAAGGTTTCTCACCTGTGTTTTGTTTCAGTACCTGTTCTGGGAAAATGTGCAGTTTTTATTTTATATTTGGTTTATAATTCTCTGGCATAGGTAATAATTTGTAAATTTATTATTATTTATAATAATTTTGAGTAAATATATGCCTTGCTGTTGTATTTCGTAACAATAATTCTTTGTGACATTTGAAAGGATTTTTATATGTGTTTTGTTTCATTACAACATTTTGGTTTTAATTCTCTGGCATTGATATTGTTCTGTATAAATTTCTTATCATTTACAATGATTGTGTTTAAATATCTGCCTTGCTGTTGTATTTAATAACAATTATTATGACTATGTTCCAGGTGTTGGTGTGCTTCCTGGCTGGGTGATGACTGAAGGCTACACTACGGCTACTACGATGCACTGATGCAAGAGATGAGGGTCAGTGATTCTGCTGCTTTCCGAAACTTTATGCGCATGCCTCAAGAGATGTTTGATGAGATGCTGGCTCGGATTGGTCCACGTATACAGAAGATGGACACCAACTACAGGATGGCGATATATCCTGGGGTGAAGCCACCTTGCGATACCTTGCGACTGGTGAGAGCTTCCCAATCTAGTCCTATTCCTTCAGAGTGTCACGCCATACAGTTGCTGCCTTCATTCCTAGTGTTACCGAGGCCATTGTAGAAGATTACAGAGATGAAGTTATTCCCTGTCCTGTAACTGCTGAAGAATGGAAACAGATCGCTAATGAATTTCAGAAGAGATGGAATGTGCCACACGCCCTTGGAGCTGATGGTAAGCATTGCGCAATCAGGAAACCTCCTAGCAGTGGGTCGCTGTACTACAACTACAAGAAGTTCTGCTCTGTGGTGCTGATGGCTCTGGTCGACGCCAACTACATATTTCAATGGATTGATGTTGGTGGGTATGGACATATGTCTGACGCGCAGATCTTCAATGCATCAGAGCTGAAGGAGATAGATTATTATGAAAAAGAAAATTATTAAAACACTACAGAAATTAAAACAACTATTTGTACCAAATGCAAAAATCATAATAATGTCATAATAATATTTGACTGTACTGTCACATGAACACAGATTTTACAGAAATTTAGAATATTATGTTTAAAAATTCACAACATTATTACAAAGCCATGCAGAACTTTGGCATTATTAAAATAAAATGTCAATTTAAAATAATTCATGATACATTTCAACAATTAATATTACTGCAACATATGAAAGACAACATGACAAATAAAGCTGGCAAGCTAAAATAAAAATGTTATTAACAAAATTATTAAATAATTGTAGATACTTACTGGTCTCTGTCTGTGATACGGACTGCTCCCTGGACGGATTTGGTTTTCCTCAGACGAGAGAGTCGGGTCCGAATGGACTCGTACCAGAGGGTCAGCTCTTCTCTGGTCCGTTGCATCACTTCCACCTGGGTCCTCCACAGCTCATCCCTGACCGTCTTGTTCAGCCAATCCCTCTTGGACTTGTCATAAAGTCCACCATCTTCTTCTCGTCAGTGGCAGACATGTTGACACTCTTCCTTGCCTTCTTATTCTGGGGAGCTGTCTTTTCTTCGTCGAGGGGAGGCAGACCTCGACCGGCAGTAATCTCGGCGGCAGGAACTTCGGCAGGAACCTCAGAAACCGGCGGCGGTGGAGATCGTGCAGGCCTGGTACTGGCCTTCTTCCCCTGGCCAGTCTTCTTTCCCCTGGGCATAGCGTTGGTCTGTAGAGCGTTGATCCGTAGAGCGTTGAATTCTAGAGGTGTTGTGTGGTCGGTGTCGAAGCGGGTTATGGTCTGCTGCTCTCTGGGACCCCTATGTATATAGGTCGCCCTAATCGGCTACTCTCGGCTACCCTCGGCTACTCTCGCGCGAAGAGCGGGCGAAGATGATCGCTCTTAATCTCGCTATTTTGGCACACGTCAGCACGGAGGTCGGCTACCTGCGGGAGGTGATCGGGCACTTAAGGGCACTTACGGGGCACATGCGGGTCGGTCGTCCAATGATCTGGTGAGGGTCGGATGCTTACACTCCGCCGACACTACGCACGATCCTCGGTAGAGATCGGCAGAGACTATACGAAAGCTCCAGAGGACGGGCGAGACAAGGGGGCCTTCGGGGGACACTCGAACGACCAAGACGACCACGGGTCGACGGTTTTTGATCGGCTACTGTTTTTCAACATGTATAAAAACAGTAGCCGATTACTTTTTCGGTACCCGACCCTCGGAGGACTGAGGCGATCGCGCAAGATTTTTCCCCGAGGGTATAGGGTAGTGCTCGACAGTGCTCGCAGGTTCCCGACTATTTTCGCAAAAATATGCGGCCGATCGACCAAAAATAGGATCGCGTACTATCGGGACCAAAACAATCCTTGGTGAAATGGCCGCTTTACGATCGCCACGATTGGCCATTCGTAGCTGATCGTGGAACTTCTCTGAAATGTCAGGTTTGGATACGGGGTGATGCGAGTCGATACGCTCTGGTACGATTTGGTGGGCTTGGTTGCGATATGGTGACGATTGGTCAATTTGAGGTGACACGATCTGGACGTCCGTTCAGATACGATCATATACGTTCCGATAGGATTGTCCCGATTGAGTTCACGATTGGGTCTCGATGTGACACGATCTTCACGATCGGGGTACCCGATTTTGGACGATCTGGTACGTGCAGATACGTTCTGATACCTTCCGATACGTTCATCACGAACCGATGCGCTCTGTTGCGATAGAATACGATTGTAGTCGCGATATATTTCACGAAGAGGATCGAGAGTGATCACGATTTGTGCTACGATTGGACCCCGACGAATATATATGGAGGCCGACTGACCTTGGAATGCATTGTCTCGTGAACACTACAACCCACAACCAGTTATGATGGCAGCGTGACATTTGCAGTATTACTGTATGCTTACCTTATCGCCAGAGAGGAAGCAGCCAGGCCAGCCACAACCCGAACCACAAAGGGCCAGGAGAGCTGCAGTCAGGCAGTTTTGAGTGCGACCATGGATCACAGAGGAGAGGAGACAACAGCTTGGCTAGTTCTCTAGCCTCCTAGACACCCAATTGAGGCTGGGAGATACAGTAGCGTTCCAAATCTACACAAGGTTCACAACACAGCTCTTCGATGAAGTCTTTCAGAGAGTTGCCCAAGGAATCGAAAGTGTGCAGACAACAGTATATGCAGTCTATTATTCAATACGTGGGGCGGTACTTTGATTATATGCGGTGGTTTAAACTTTATATTCGGTGGTTTAAACTTTATACGCGGTGCATTTACATTGGGGATGATCATACTTTCCGGCATTATCCGGAATTATTTCCGGAAATTACCGAGCATGACAGATAGGTTTGAACATTAACACCGTCTAATCCGTTTTAAAAAAGCCTTGTGGAACAATCTTTATGAAAAGTGTACACATTTTCTAAATAGACGAGATGCAGAATGTCGTCTATGCAGACGATCTTTGATTCCTGAAGCAGACAACTCTTGAAATAATTATGGAAAAAGGATAAATTGCTCATCTTGAGAAATTTCTCCATTTGTCACAATGCGTTCAACCAACCACTCTTCAATAATTATACTTTCATGTATTAAGATTTCGATAGTTTTGCCTTAACGTCATCTGATGCATACTTGTTGTATTACGGAAAAGATTTAAAAATGTGTTTAGGTTAACACGTCATGGTAATGTTCCCTCATTAAAACAACTTTAAATTATTCATCAGCAGCTTCTGGAAATAAGAGAAATAACTTGATTTACATGATATATTTGACTTTGTCTTTGGGAAAAGGCATAACTTCGTTTTTTTCTAAACAGTAGGTTCAAATCAGCCTGCATATTTGCTCTGTCTTATCATAATCCTCACAAGTTGACTGAAGCTTCTAATAAGCATATGTAGGTACATGTAATATTCTATAACATAAGTCTCCGTTGACAAGCACTCGAGCTTATGAGAGGTCATATATTATTGGACTTTAGATTTTAGATTTTGATCAGACTGCAAATCATGCCGAATGGACAGACCAATCTCGTCTAGAGCGGATTTCAACATCGTGTATTCAGAAAATGTGTACACATCTATTTATAAATTATTCAAGCGCTTTTTTTGAAATTGAGTAAACGGTGTAAATGTTAATATCTGTCTGACTCGGTATTTTCCGGATAAATAATTACGGAGAATGCCGGAAAGCATAATCATCCTAATGAAAAATGCACCGCATATAAAGCTGTTTACACCATGTATAAATTAGTATGAACCGAACATATTACCAAATGCATTGCGTACTATGATTTGTTATGAGCACATACATAATAATTCAACAGGTATAAAGATACGTGCAGGCACTTCATATATTAAAACATACATCGTATCTATTGACCAACATACAACGTATAAATGTAAAACTACTGCATACACAAACAAATACACCACATATAATGTCATTTGTACTGCATAGTATATAGTTTGTATTGCACATAACGTTGTGTGTACAACGTATAATGGTTATTCTACTATTTAAACAGTATTTAGCACTGCATATTATTCAATAATCAGCAAACATAATAATAAAAGGCACTTCATATCATGAATAATGTACCACGTCAAATGAAATATGTACCTCATATACGTGAAAATGTACTGCGTATAATACAATACAACATACTAAGACAGTAAAGGTGTTCCATAACCGATAGTTATGGAACGCAACCAGTAGTATGGAACCTGTCACACTATAGTTAATTAGTAGACCTCTCATACCGCAACCAGTAGTATGGTACCTGCCACACTATAGTTAATTGGTAGACCTTTCATACCGCAACCAGTAGTATGGTACCTGTCACACTAAAGTTAATTGGTAGACCTCTCATACCGCAACCAGTAGTATGGTACCTGTCACACTATAGTTAATTAGTAGACCTCTCATACCGCAACCAGTAGTATGGTACCTGTCACACTATAGTTAATTGGTAGACTTCTCATACCGCAACCAGTAGTATGGTACCTGTCACACTATAGTTAATTGGTAGACCTCTCATACCGCAACCAGTAGTATGGTACCTGTCACACTATAGTTAATTGGTAGACCTCTCATACCGCAACCAGTAGTATGGTACCTGTCACACTATAGTTATTTGGTAGACCTCTCATACCGCAACCAGTAGTATGGTACCTGTCACACTATAGTTAATTGGTAGACCTCTCATCCCGCAACCAGTAGTATGGTACCTGTCACACTATAGTTAATTGGTAGACCTCTCATCCCGCAACCAGTAGTATGGTTCATGTCACACTATAGTTAATTGGCAGACTTCTCATACCGCAACCAGTAGTATGGTACCTGTCACACTATAGTTATTTGGTAGACTTCTCATACCGCAACCAGTAGTATAGTTCATGTCACACTATAGTTAATTGGTAGACTTCTCATACCGCAACCAGTAGTATGGTACCTGTCAAACTATAGTTAATTGGCAGACTTCTCATACCGCAACCAGTAGTATAGTTCATGTCACACTATAGTTAATTGGTAGACTTGTCATATCGCAACCAGTAGTATAGTACCTGTCACACTATAGTTAATTGGTAGACCTCTCATACCGCAACCAGTAGTATGGTACCTGTCACACTATAGTTAATTTGTAGACCTCTCATCCCACAACCAGTAGTATGGTTCCTGTTACAATATAGTTAATTGGTAGACCTCTCATCCCGCAACCAGTAGTCTGATACCCGGCGTACTATAGTTAATTTATAGACCTCGCATACCACAAGAAGTAGCGTTATAAAATGTGTTTAAAGTATATATTCACACATTATTTAAAAGCCTGGTGTTTATGACATTATCTTAATGAAACCACAGCACCTCTTTTAGATACCGAAATAATTAATTAAAATAGTGCATGGTTGTCTGTTTTGCAATTTGAATAACAAATGAAACTGTATATTTAACTCGTGAATGTACGTAAATGTATATATGTGTTTGTTTATATGATTAAAGCAGTTTGATATAGACACATGTCCGTATTAATCCTATATTTGCATAATTGTGTCATTTTCTTTATAAATAAATATATATTTTTTTTTTTTATTTCAATATACACAATCAAGCATTTCCAAACGAATGAAAGGAATCATACCCATTGTCGAATATTTTCTCGAAAATATTTTCTATGTTGGGATTTATCACATAACTATTTCGTCGTCTTTCCTTGACTTTCGTTTCGACAAGGATGCTAAGCCAAACATTGCACCTAAGTGTGAGTATGTGTTATGTGCATGCTTGTACATAACTACGTGTGCATGTACGCATGTATATACATATACATACTAGCAGTTACAATTACACACCACGATAAAAACACAAATCACAGCGTTAGCTTACATTCTTTTAACCACTGACTCACCGAATCATCCATTTATACTACCATTGCAAATATGTATATATGTTATGATATGCACAATTTGTTGGCATGGTGGTTATTGCCGTTTATAACAATGTTCAGTTATATAACGATATTGTATGCGTATGGTACCCGTAATACTAGTCCATTTATCCTGACAGAAGCCAATCAGTCGTAATATCAACCCAACAACCCTAAGCGCCAAGGAAGGAACACCAATACTACCATTTTTTAATGTGTTTGGTATGACCCGACCGGAGATCGAACCCGCATCCGATGCGGTACAAAAATGTATGAGTCAAATTGATGAATGTTAACATTTCATGGGTAATATGATAGCCCCGGCCGGGGCTGGAGAGGACATTGTGTACGCTGATATTGGTACAATATGGTATTGGGGACCATACAAGACAGTGTTAAGCTATTACATATCGAGGGCTGGGCGTGAAACGGTTGTAACTAAAATTGGTATTTGTTTACCAAGGTTAATCACCTCGCCATAAAGTCTTTATAAGTGTTAAACATTTTTCTTGGTAAACAATGGAAATTAAGGTGCCATTGCTCGTTCTGGGCAATGGCACCTAAATTTCCATTGTTTACAAAGGGGTCAAAATTTCGCCTAAACCAGGGCTTTCAAAAAAGGTTTTTAGTTACAACCTTTTCACGCCAAGCCCTCGATATAGTCTCTCTATGTGGACCATACTGATAAAGTGCTATTTTTTCGTTTGAGATTTTGAAAAACCAGACACATGACCGTGTTACTATAAATAGTCTCTCTATATGGTTCATATACAATACTGATAATAATGAAATATGTATAATACCATATATATATTATTGTACCCAGACTAGTTTCTCAAAAGGCTTCGTCAGTAAATAAACATATACATGTTGTACACATCCGATCTGTCTTTAAAAATAAATTAAGAACTGTGCATATCGTTATTATCTGCAGATCTCGATTACTTGGATGACATCAGACGACAAATGCCTTTGGACAAACTTCGCAGAAACGACATCTATGAAACTATCGATATGACAGGAGAGACGCCTGTCTAACCGGAGTATTGCAGAACGTTGAAGGATGAGTCTAGTTTACTGGCTTAAAGACTGTACAACACAAAAGTCTTAATCTATGTTTCAATGGGGAACGCTGGATGTTTAATATGCAGCAGACGAGTTTGAAACTAATCAGGAAAACTATTGAATAACTATATTACAATATGATGTAATAATCTCCTTCTTTTGCGTTTGTATCATGACCGAAGTCAAATATGCCCTATAACAAATTATACATACGCTAATCAATATAGCGCGATAAATTCAAAGTAAAATCTTCCTAATAGTCTTTTCATTTTACAATCCGAACAATCAGTACAATATAGTTTGGACACTTTTTTTTCAAAC
Source organism: Serripes groenlandicus (assembly GCA_031761405.1). Classification (NCBI taxonomy): domain Eukaryota; kingdom Metazoa; phylum Mollusca; class Bivalvia; order Cardiida; family Cardiidae; genus Serripes; species Serripes groenlandicus. Next base: position 2,785 of record JASEVX010000417.1, on the reverse strand, counting down.
TATAAAATATTAAATGTATTTGCGGCTTTTATAATGAATTTTCTTTTAAGAAATACAAATCTTTCAGCAGTAAACAGTATTATGAATATTCCTACACGCCACGCTTTTGTGAACAACTAAAAATACATAGGACCAGAGGTATAAACGAATTAGGTCAATTCGTGCACATACCTTTTCGTCAAATCGGGGACACTATATTACTATATTGTAATATAGAGTCCCTGGTCGAATTAATAAAATAGAACAAATTCGTAAGACATTTCGTGGAGAGAGCAAATTATGTAACTGTTACGTTTCCCCATTAGGGATGACTGTTCATGTATAAGAAACTAACACGTGTTAAGACTATGTTTTTATTACAACATTTTTCTAATCGAGTGCCCAGCCTCATTTTCATTCGCTATCAGATAGACAACCCTTGTTATTCGGTTGCATTAGTAAGGCATTGGTTATGCCCCTTTAACCATATTGAACATTACAATTAATATTTTTATAAAGGTATACCATTCAACGTTTAAATAGCATAATTATTTACATCTATTAACCTATTATTCGTTGTCTGAATTAATTTCAAAATCTATTTTATCATTATATGATGAGGGATGTAACGTCCCACTGACTTCGCATCGCGACACTTTTAGACATATGCTTGTACATGTATACATGTATACACATTTTGTGAGAAAATTTTACATAGTTTTGTCCATATGTTTTCAAAATCATCTGCTGCAGACTGTTGTATTTGGGAAAGGTTTAATTATTGCGGTTAATGCCAGTAAAATGAATGATAAATTATATGTTATTGTATTTGAATCCATATCTATCCTTAACTAGTACTTTCAGTTATGGATTCTAAATGTTTTCAAAATCGTCTGCTGCAAATTTCATGAAAAACATTTTGGGATAAGGATCATTGTATTCTACTGATGAATGCGTAATTGCGAAATAATATAGTATAACAGAATTTACTAAACAACAAGTGCTCGTGTGTTTTTTATAATGATTCATTCTTTTTATTTTATTTTACCTACATGTATTCTGAAACTTCTGCAAACTAAAGAAGTTTTAATTACTTAATTCTTTGTTTCTGTTATTTTCAAACCTATTTTCTCTCGTTTCTTCCTATCCACATATCCTAGTCATGATCTGTTCATACCTTGCATAAATTTCATTACCCCATCTGCACATGGTTGACATCACTCTAAAATCACTTTCCAGCAGTACCTTCAGTATTTCGATTTTGTATATGGAAAAGGGAGGATTAATTGTTTGTTCATCTGGCCGTCCAAGATATTATCAGACAAAACACACGTGAATAAATGGTATAAGGTTATCAAGAATGGGGTAGGGGGTCATATAATTCAACAATAGGATAGTTTAACATTTTTGCTATTTCTGCCTTTTCATTCTAAACGTAACTTGCAGAATGAATCAGGAAATAAACATTATTGCATTAATAGAATTGTGCGTTTGATCATTGTATTACACTGATTATTAACATAATATGTTCTCGTTAATGTCAAATATGAAGATGCAAAACTCTAACTCGGATTGAGAAAAAATGATCAACAGAAGTCAGGAAAGTAAAACAAGTGTTACTTTTTCCCAAAAACGACGTCTCAGAAAATATCTAGAGAAGAGTTTTGACCCTTTCCCACATACAAAAACTCTGCAGCGGACGTCTCAGAAAATATCTAGAGAAGCGTTTTGACCCTTTCCCACATACAAAAACTCTGCAGCGGACGTCTCAGAAAATATCTAGAGGAGAGTTTTGATCCTTTCCCACATACAAAAACTCTGCAGCGGACGTCTCAGAAAATATCTAAAGAAGAATTTTGACCCTTTCCCACATACAACAACTCTGCAGCGGACGTCTCAGAAAATATCTAGAGAAGAGTTTTGACCCTTTCCCACATACAAAAACTCTGCAGCGGACGTCTCAGAAAATATCTAGAGACGAGTTTTGACCCTTTTCCACATACAAAAACTCTGCAGCGGATGACTTTGAAAACATCTAGTCACTCGTATGAAAAAAGAATTATTGAATTAAGTTGAAAACATTGAGAAAAAATTAGCAATTTCTCCTTTTTCCAGAATGTTTTCAAAACTAGTCTGCCGCAGATGCGTCAGAAAGCGTCTATATGTGGGATTGAGTCAATCTTGTTGAGTAGAATACATTTTGGCTTCATATACCAGTTTGATCATGTTGTGTGAGGTTGCTCTTCCTTTGATCCGTAGACAATTGTGTATTCTTCTCAAACAGACACAGAAAATGCCTATATATCTAAGAAACTATAGAACAGAAGAATGTCACCCTGTCGAATGCCAATTCATGAAAAAGTAAGATTTTTTTTTAAATATTTTGCAACCCAAACTTAGTTACTCCTGGGTAAGTTACTAGAAGTACTGGTTCATTATCCTGACACCAGCGACTATGTCGTATGGGAAACATTCATTATGTTCCGTTTTAAGAATTTAGTATTAGCCGGCCAGGGATGGAACACGCGACCTACCGCACCCACAAACGGACGGGAGGGGGGAGGGGGCTGAAATATAATTAAGGCATCACAATTCTTTAAAATTAATATCAATCTAACTGTTGTGTCAGAAAGAGAAATGTGCATCAAATAAAATAAATAAACGATGTTTTTCAAAGAATGGCATTTTTATTCACAGTAGATTTATATTTACATTTTATAATTTTCAAATAAATCAAAATAATACAGCACTATGATATTAATAGCAAACACCATATGACTTTCTCCCTCTCCCTCTCCCTCTCTCT